>PVKZ01000260.1:869632-1047329 GCA_004027375.1 Macroglossus sobrinus | reverse complement strand
GAAATGATGATGATGATGATGGAGAAGAGAAAAGAGAGAGAGAGAAAGGCAAAGAGATATGGAGAGGGCCCAAGTGAGCACTGAATCCATTTATCAGAGTAGACACTTAAAGTAGAAATAGTGAGTGGATGGCTCACCCATCACTGGGCTCCAAGTCTTGTCTTGGCATAAAACAGGAAGTTGGAGAATGCACCACAAATGGGTGGTGATTTTTTAAAGCTTAGCTACCCAGTGCCCTAGTAAAATATGGCCCAATAACTGTCTTGGATTTATCCAACCACAAATGAAAATTCCCCTTAAAGGGAGATTAGGGTGGGGCAGAAAGAGAATCATGGAGAGAAGTGTAGAATTGTTTTATTCCCAACTGGAAACTTCGGGAGGACAGGGCCATTGTTTTATACATTTATAAATGATCTATTCATCATACACAATTCCTAGCATGTACCTAGCATATGGTATTCAATAAACTTTATACAACTGAATTTATGATTCATAGTTTAAAACTGGTATTGAGAAGTTTGAATCAACCAGGGATTTGGTATCCAAAATAAGGAGAAGCCTGAAAAATGTATATGAGTAACTGTTGCAGTCATTTGGATCATTTCTAGGGGTTAAAGGGGCTTTCTCTGTATCCCAGAAACAGGGCTGAACCAGGATTGATGATGCAGGACACTACAGGGACATGGCTTAAGGTGCTAACAACATCGGGAAGACACTTCCAACAATCAGCCCTTCAAGTAGAGAAAAGGGCTGCCTTGACAGGTTGCATGAGCTGAGAGCTTAGATTCTGGAGCTGAGTTGGGAATTAGACCAGAGAGCTTCTAAATCCGAGTCTATGATGAGAAAACTAACTTCAGTGGGATTTGAAAGAGCGATGAGAATGATTTAGCCAAACATTTTAAAACCAGATTTATTCTTAAAATCCCATCTAAAAAAAAATTCTATTTCTTTTCTCTTTATCTGCCCTGCAGATAATGTATTTCAAAGACACTCATGCCCCACGTGTTTAATTATGCTGTATTATCACTGAGTCTTTAGAGTCAACTATAATCAGTCTCCGGGAATATTGGGTTTTTGCACTATTATATCCTGAAATCATTTATATCCAAGCTTAAATGGATTAAAATAAACATACTTTTTCTGTGAAAGTTCAAAGTTATCTATTACTTTGAAATTGGTAACCAGCTTTATTTATAGGGACAAAGCTGGCATTTGACTGAAAAAATGCTGCACCAGGTTTGATTGTGGACTTCAGTGAAAGGCCAAATTTTATTTAAATCTTCACATTTTCTTTACACAGGATTTGTTTAAAAATTAACAACTCTAAAACAGTTCAGGGCAAATGATAGCCTGTATATGTTTAAATATATTAACTAATAAAAGCCACCATCTGAAGCCCAAGAGATAGTCAGCTATTTGTCATTTTACAACTGGGCGAGTATTATTTTAATTAACGTGATAAACTTGTGAATTTAGTCAGATTAATTACAGAGGAAATAACTGCATTTTGTTTATTGCATATATGGTGTGATTAAAATTTACTGGAGAAAAATCATCCATGAAAGGTATTTTAACATTTTTCTGAACGTCTCAATGACTTTGGGTGCAAAACAAAACAAAACAAAACAAAACACTATATTTGGTTTCTAATGTTGAATTATATTTCTTTATCACACACTGAGCTAGGTTTGGTCAGAATCAGCCTGTTATAAATCAGCTGCCACAATTCACCAGAATAAAACAAATTATAGAAAGATTGTTTATTAACTTGAGCCCCTTCTTTATTAGTCATTTGCTATAATTTTATTTTATAGTCTTGTTTCATTCTAACACTTTCCCTGTTATAAAAATGTAAAAAAATTCTTAGTATTTTCTTATTAATGAGAAAACAAGCTTAAACAACGCCATAAACTTGTTCTGCCTGAGATTTGGTGGGGCATGGGGAAGCCATTTCAACATACCGGTACCATGGGCCAAGTACTGACCCCAATTTTTAAAAAAAATTATTGAGCATCTTCAATACGGCAGGCTCCATCCCAGGCTGGTAGTGATGGGTAAAATAAACTAGTTCTCAGCATTGGGAACACACAGTCTGCAGGCAGAAACATAAATAAGCCATAGCATTACAATGCATGGTCACAATGGTGGGATTGAGGGGCACCGAACAGACAATTCACAATATTGAGGTAAATTTTTATAAACTTCTTGACTTAGGGTGAGGGACGGGTGTCCTTCACCAAATTTAATTAAATTAAGAATAATATAATACACTTAGATCTTTTTTTATTTTAAAATGTAAAATAACATGTGATGGTTAATCTTATGTGTCAATTTAACTGGGCCATGGGATACTTGATTAACTATTATTCTGGGTGTGTCTGTGAGGGTGTTTCTGGATGAGATTAACATTTGAATCAGGAGACTGAGTAAAGCAGATTGCCCTCCAGTGTGAATGGGCCTCATGCAATCCATGGAAGGCTTGAATAGAACAAAAAAGCCGAGTACGGGAGAATTCACTCTACCAGTTTTTGAGCTGGTTTTTTGAGTCGGTTTTCTGCCTTCAGATTCAGACTTTGACTGGAAATTACACCATCAGATCTGGTGCTTCAGACTCAACCTGAAGCTTCTCAACCTCCATAACCACACGAGCCTACTCCTTACCTGTATATTCTATTGGATCTGTTTCTCAGGGGAACCCAGACTTATCAATTCCACATAACATAGTCAACCTGTGAATATCTGTTAGTTTCCAGTAGAAATGATGTGGTTCTGCCTCTCCAGAAGGCTTCTCAACTCATTTAAACAAGTTGGACTAATATTAAAATACCCTTTTCATTGACATAAAGCAAGCATGGCTGTTAAGTAAAATGTGCTGGTCAGCTACATTTTCCAGTTAAGCGAGCACTAATTCATTTCACTTCAATGACTCCAAAGCATTCTCCTTTCTCCGTGACTTCCATCTTCAGAAATCAACATCATAATCAGAAGAGAGAACTAAGTTGTCCTTTACAATGTTTCTGAAAATGGGGTGCTCAGACCACTCAGGGTCCTGCTAAAAGCATGGATTTCTGGGTCTCCTTAATGCCCCTGGAGACCCCTGTGGGGGCGGCTGAACCCCCGGAATCCTCCTGTAGCTGGAGCCAGGCAACAAGTTTACATCCTGACAGCCATTTTCATCTCTGCCTTTTACAATGAATTCTAGCAACACATGTTTTCTAAAGGCCCCATTTTGTTTTGTTTTGTGTGGTCTGTTTTAAAGAACCAACTCTAATTTCTGCCATTTCTAATCAATCTTAGCTTTTGTAGCCCTGCCAGTTCTCATAGACACCTGACACTTCCTGCTGTCTGCCATGGAGTAGCTTTGGGAAAACAGATTATTTCCTCTCCTCCTTCCCAACCCCAACCTAGGTTTTTTCTGTTTTAAAAAAAAATCAGAAATTGGTCAAATCTATATTTTTAAGGAAACTTTTCCTAACTGCATTAGGGCCATAGTTGGTGATCTGGTTGCAGAAGAAATTCCTTATAAATAAAATGTGCCATGTTTAGATGTTCTAGCAAGAAAATTGTGCCCTTCAAGTGAAAGCTTGGCACCAGATGGGGTCCGGTGGGAACCCCTCCACATGGGAGCAAGACTGCTTCAGATGGCCCTGGAGAGGCCCGGCGCAATGGGCCCTTCATGACTCCCCCACTCACTATCTTTGCCTCCTGGGGCATACGTTCCCCCGTTACCTTGGAGGTGAGAAGGCAGATTATAGATTAAGATGTTTAAGCGTCACTATCCAATGGTCCCAGTAAAATTCATAAACGAGTTGGGATGACTCTGTTATATAAAGTTCGTACTAACTCACTGACCCTCCTCCTTCTGGGGGCTTCAACCTGAATGCCCATCACCTGATGAATAGCAGACAAAATCTAGCATATCCATACAATAAAATATTATTTGGCCATAAAAAGAATGGACGAGCCTGAAAACATGCTGAATGAAAGAAATCAGTCACTAGAGGCATCTGAAGGGTCCTATGAAATCAAAGTGCCTATACCCAAATGGCAAATCTGCAGTGACGGCTCTGGGGAGAGACACGCTGAAATATGACTCAGCAACCTGTCCTGGCCCTGGCATTTACTAGCTTTGTAGCCTTAGTCAAGACTCAAACTTCTTAAAACTTGAATTTTCTCATCAGAAATATTAGGATAATAGTGTCTTCATTTGTGATAATTGAATGAGACTGTGTGTTAAGTGCTGAAGGTAGTTTGTCACAGGAATGGGCCACCAATTACTTCTTCCTATATCTTGGCCCTTGACGGTCCCCTTCCAGCATTGATTCTGGAATTAGCTTTGTGACTTGCTTTGAACAATGATGCATTAGCAAATATAATTTGTGCAGATGCTTAACATACTGGGGCTTTCCTTCTTATACTATACAAGTCTACCATGTAAAGACGCCTGAGCTAGCCTGCTGGAGACATGTGACTCAGCTGTCAGCCCGCCCAATCACCAGTCATGTGGGTGAGGCTTACACCATTCTGTCCCAGTTTAACTACCAGATGACTACAGCCATATAAGAGAGTCCAACAAGATGAGCCCAGCCCATATTACTGACCTACATGTCAAAGACCCTACGAATACATTGGCAGTCAAGTAAAGTTAGCTTTGTTTAAAGTGCTGCAGCAAGGGAGAATATACACCAGATGAATCAGGAAGGGGACGTGGGGGCAGGGGTGGGTTATTACAGAGCTTGATTATCAGCTGGGTGATTCTATAAAGGTTTTAGGGAAGCAGGAGCCTATTTTTGATTGGGTGCTATCAGAAAGTGGGAGCAACTTGGTGACTGGATTTCTTGGTAATCTTTGTCTATGAGGCAGGTAATGCATATTAGCTAGAAGAGAGATGTTTAATTATTTTTGATTTGTAGAATGACCTTATCTCTATATAATTTCAGGCATGATCACAAAATAGTCTTGTCTCTGTCTTATTCAATCACAGTTAAAGAATGGCCTTGTCTGAGTATCGTTGATATACTGTGAGAATTGTTTATACGCATTCAGGGCCCCTACAGCTGCCAGTTATTGGGGCCATTATTTTTCCTCTCCTAGAATCATGAGCAAATAATATGGTTTTCCAAAGCTTCTAAATTTGGGGGTGCTTTTTTATTCAGTAAGAGATAGCTGATATGAGCTCTTCGTAATGCCTACAGTGCTGTGTAGCCTTTCTAATTCCTTCTGGGTTTATATACACAGAAAGCACCAGCTTCATGGGATTCCAAGTGAAGGTGAGCAGAATGTGGGGAGTTGACCAGGACCTTCTGAGGGCAAGGGACAGGGAGGGTCCTCAGAGGCCTGAGGTGGTCACATACATGCAGCAGACAGGGTTTGTTTAACTACCTCCTCCTTGAGTCTGGCTCTGCCTCTTTCAGATGCTGCTTCCGAGGGCCAGACCTTGGTGCTCCATCTTTCTTTCCCAGGTCCTCCTCATCAAGATCCAATCCTGGCTTGAGGGACAGCAAGGCAAGAACAGGCTCACCAGGACCTCTTCTCGGTTAACATCTCTGACAGGCAGATGAAAACTTTTGCTTGTCAGTACACAAATAATTTATTCTGTTCACAGAGACTTCTGTAGGTTCAGCCATCATATATGATAGAGGAGCCTATTTTATTATTACTATTAATAATGTTATTATATTATTATTACTGTTAGGCTCTTCAGGGCCACAGGACCATGGGAGGAGTTCTCACTGGGCTGGCCCAGCCTCCTCTACTAGTAATTAAGTAGCAACAGTCATCCTCCAGTCGGAATGTACAACAGAGATCTCACTGTGCCATATGGTCCCAAGTGGTCTGGTCCCAAGAAGTCTAGTACTTAGAGAGGTGCAGGTGTTCCTTGTGGCAGAGGGGTTAAGGCCACAAAGTGAAAGGAGGAAGGGGAAGGAACGGGATCCTGGGGGCAGTTTGGCTGGTCCATCAGATCTAGGAGCTTGGCTCAGCCCTTTGGCTGACCAAGTGCAGGGTATGCCAGGCCATGGGTTCTGTGGGGCCAGATGGACGGAAGGGGCTCCTAAGCATGGAGATTTGTGAGGCTTTTGGTCTGTCCATGTATCCATTCGCCCCATGCTGAAGTCTTCAGGGGCTCAGGGCCTACCAAGGTGCTCCCAAATGCATCTGTTGACCCCACAACCAGGGCTGGGGGGGCCTTCATCAGAAGAGCTG
Organism: Macroglossus sobrinus; assembly: GCA_004027375.1. Lineage (NCBI taxonomy): Eukaryota > Metazoa > Chordata > Mammalia > Chiroptera > Pteropodidae > Macroglossus > Macroglossus sobrinus. The sequence goes on along the minus strand of PVKZ01000260.1, from coordinate 1,041,125 downwards.
GACAGGGCTGGACCTTGGTGCCCAGGCAGCCTATTGGCCATCCAGCCAGAGTCCCTGGTGGACCACACTCACTACCTAGGACCAATAGTAGGCGAAGGCAGGAGATGGAGGGTCTGGGGCCAGAGCTGGATCAGGGGCTGCTCCAGTGGGGGTTCCACTAGCAGCAGCCTCAGTGGCTTGGGTTTGTCCAGGAACTCCTCTTCCAGGCGTGGGAACAGCTGCTGTTTGTGCAGCGGATCAAGCTGCAGGGGCTGCAGAAAGACATGGGCCAGTGCGGTGCCCCACTCTGGACTGGAGCGGGAGGCCTGGGGATGCCAGGGGTCTGCGGGCTTTCCAGAGCCCCCACAACCCCTGCCCCATACCACCCTCAAGTGCTGTCCATTGCAGTCCTTACAGTCGTTACACAGGAGCAATGCAGCCTGCTCCTCCCAGCTCTGCCTTCGCCCATGGGCAGCGCTGGGGGCCCACAGCTGGGCTCCCCTGCCTTGTTCCCTCACTCTCCCCGACCATTCCCACCCCCAACCTAGCCAGTCTCAGGACTGAGCCTATTTTATTTTTGATAGAAGGATATATTTGCCCTTGCTCTGGGTACAGGAGGTGCTGACCAATTTCAAAGAGGTATGACTGGGGAGTAATAATTCTTGGTTACTGTTTCACTCCTTGAATGACCAATAACCCAAGAGTGAACTCTTCTGCTTCTGGACCAGGTGCTCCCAGCTTAAATCACTGCCGGCCAGGCCCTGGCCATAAATCTCTTGAGGATAGGTCATGCTTCTTGCAGTTACTTCTTCCCTAGCCAAAACCTTTAGTGAAGTTCAGGGAAGAAGAAAAGACAATAAATCTTATTTTCCTCTTACAAATACTTTATAGACTGTTCTCCACTGACAGTTTAAAAATGGACTCAAACTTAATCAACTTCTGAAAGGTATTCTTTCACTCAACTACACAAATGTGATTTTCCATTCACCCTCAAAACCAGAGGCAGTACCTTTACCTATCAGAGTCTGTCAGAGGCAGGCATAGAAAGATACAGATGACTAAAAAGTAACCATTCATACTGGATTCACAAAAATGAAGAAGGTAAATCGTATTGGGAACACTGGAACATTTGTCTTGGTTTAATATATTCTTGAAAGAAAATGGAAAGCACTCGCTTCATTTGAGGGTGTTGAATTGTATTTTACATGCAAATTTTATTATTCCAATCACAGGGGACATTTAAATTTCAAGGAACTCTTCCTTCTTTCTTTCTGTATCAAATCAGCAGAGAGCCAAATATTGACTAATTGCTGTCAGAGCATCAACCACAACAGACTAGACCATCCACTCCTGGCTATTAAATTTGTCGGACAATGTCAATGTTATGAGCAATAGAAGCCATACTTTGAAGCCATAATCACTCAGCAAAGTATTTCTGCCCTTGATGAAAAGTCCAGCAGCTAGGTTCATGGCTCTGTCCCCTCTGGCTGTCACGTAAGTGTTTTGTATTTCAGTGCCTTTGTGTATAGAATGTGCTTCTACCCATCTCACAGAATTACTGTGAGGAACAAGTAAGAAAATACAAAATTTATTTGAGAAATATAAAGCATATTCTCTGTGAAATTTTATAATTTTATTATTCTACAATACCTCACCATAATTGTATCATGGTAGAATAAATGGTGGCAGCTAAAACACACCCTCCCCACAAGTAACAAGAATAACTTGTGAGTTCCTCGAAGATAAGAACAAGTCCAATTCATCTCTATATCTGTATGTCACCCAAGAAACCATTCCTAGGCTATGTATGTTGAATAGATGGAATACTGATTACATGGCAAACTGGATGGATGGATGGATGGACGGACGGACAGACAGACGGATGGATGGATGAATGGATGGATATCAAAATACTGAGGTACTTCCACATTGGTTAGTAAAGAGCCCTCTCCCTGAGCTCAAGTGTCCCTTGTGGTCCTGGCTGCCTTGATACCCCTTCTCTCACAAACCCCTCATTCCTTTCTATAAGCAGCAACTGAAGAGTAATCACCTAGTACAATATCCTGTACTGACAGGCAATCTAAGTAGTCGATGCCAGTGCCACCATTCAATTGTGAAATATTTTGAATGTCTTTCTTGGATGGGTAACCATTTCATTACTGAGCTAGTTTTAGGCTATAGGCCTTAGGACAAGGTTCTTAATAAATCCCATGAATGAGAGTGAAATCTGTTGTCAGGATTTCCTAACCCATAGGATAAAACTCCTTCAAAATATTGCACTGTAACCTGAGGTCCTTTAGGGCTTTAATTTTTGTTGTTGAGTTTCTTTTCTTCACCACATTCCAAAATTTCCAGATGATGATTTGCCATATCATCATGGGGGTGGGATTTTCCTCTCAAACAGTTACTTATTATATTAACTCATTTTTATAATAGCATGGGTTTGGGGGATTTTTTTATTAGATTAACTCATTTCCTTTTCCCTCTCAGTTTTATTAATATTGACATATAACATCATGTAAGTTTAAGGTATACCTCAAGATGATTTGATACATGTATATATTGTGAAATGATGACCATGATAAGGTTAGTTAACACTCCCATCCTCTCACATAGTTACCTTTAGTGTGCACGGTGAGAATATTTAAGATCTATTCTCTCAGCAACTTTCACATATGTAATACAGTACTGTTAAATATGGTCACCAGACCTACTCATTGTATAACCGGAAGTTCATATCCTTTGACCAAGGTCTCCCACTTCCCTAATTCCTGCCTCTGGCAACCACCATTCTATTATCTGTTTCCACGTAACTCATTTCCTTAATAGCATGGGTTTGGGGGATTTCCACTCCAAGCACTGTAGTTCCTTATGCTGACTCACTTTCTTAATAGCATGAGTTCAAAGGAAAAGTGCCTGCCAAGTATCATGACCAGGAGGTACATTAAACCCTGGAAAAACTTGTGACCATTGTATGTATATCAGCCTTGCCAGGAGGAGCTCATTTTCTGTCATATTTAGAAAGAACAAGTGCTGGTCTCACATAGGCCCTGCTCCAGCCACATTGCTGATGTCTCATGCAGCTCTCAGGTCCCTGCGGCCTTCAGCTCCTCCACTGCCGACCAGCAATCAGAATTTGGGGACTGCTGTCCTCTGCCTACACTAGTGCCACCACGCAGAGCATTGGTGGGATGCAGCTACTGCTCCACTTTCCCTCAGTTCCAATCAACAACCCTTGGCAGTTGTACTTCCTACCCTAACACCTGCACACTTGCCAAGGATAAGTAACAATTTCAAGAAGCGAAACTGTGTAACCATAGAAAGGGAGAGAGGTTTTTCATGGGCCTTTTAGTTACTGTGCCGGGAACCAGCTGAGCCCTTTGGTCCACCCTCCCCTTGGGCCAGCCAGGGTACAAAAGAAGGGGGCTCTTTCTCACTCCCTATCAAATTGCTGAGACCTTTAGTTTGCAAACTCTGGGTCAGGGCCTTGAAATACAAGTTCTATTCCTTGAGCTGGATTGTAGCTTTTTAGAAAGATCCTTTTCAAGGACTCAAAACCGGAGTGGGGGGGTTGGGGGTTACCCTTGTCAGGTATTAGTCTCAGGGTTGGAGGGTGGGAAGGAGACTCTTTCAGCCTCAGTTTATTTCTTTCTGCTGCATGTCATTTTCTTACAAGTAAAGAATGCATCATTTACTACTTGGAAAAGTTTTATCAAAGGGAACCTGCTTTAAGAAATGTAACAGAATGCGCATGAAATAAAGACTGTTACACAGCTGGGGCCAGACAATGAAGTGGATCCGTCACCTCTGCATTTTGAGAAGAGAAAAACATCATGGCTGTCATCCTTCAAAAGAGAGTTGATATTGAATGATATTTTATAATTAGCTCCCACTCCTCCGACACAAAGAATGAAAAAATTGGAATATCTCCATTCCCTCAACAGAGCATCAGGAAAGAAGCATTGCAGCAATATCAGAGCAGCCCTGATATACCTTCAGCAGCACCTGCCACATTTTAAGTGGAGCTTTTCTTCTGCCAACATTATTCTCTATTCCCCTACCTCAAGAGAACTGGCTGAATTTCTCCCTGCAAATGTAATATTCCTTTTTTATTATTTGACTAACTTTAATGCCTATAGTGTCAAATAGTAACACATTAGAAGAAATGTAACACAGAGGAAATACACTTCAGTGCTTGCTGCATGTACCAACCACACAGGTCTCCAGGGTTACAGGGCTGATTTGCATCAGATTCCTGCTCATTCCCCCACCCCACCCCCAACACCTCAGTGCTCCCTGGAGGCCCAGCTAGACAAAGTTCCCATCCCCGTGAATGGCATTTGCACGATCCCGGGCAGGATTCCTCCCACACTCACAGCTCCTGCCACCAGGGCCTGGTTCGATGCATCCATGTTTCCAGGCACAGGACCTGGTGAACTCAAGCTTTGAGCCATGACCTCTCCAAGGACTTGCAGCCTGGCTCCCAGTGGGTGGTAGCAGTTACCTGGGGGTAAGAAGTGCAAAGGCTACACATGTTCATCTGATCCCCTTTCACAGGAGCAGACAGTCTGGGGGAAGAAAGAGGACAGTCCCGCAGTCCGAGTGGAAGGTCTCACTGTGGCTGTGCAGGCCATTCCTCACTAATAGATAACTTCTATGATCATACAAATATAAATTTTTGAAAAGAAAGAAATGAGCTCTGGCTTTCTTGCTTCCAAGATGGCCAGGGAGGAGCAGAGGAGGTAGAGCCTCCTCTAGGCAGTATGGTTTGCAAAGTCCTTGGTGAGAACCAGGGTCTGTCCAGGAAAACAGAAATTCCTCTAAGTCTTTGGTTAGAGGAATTTAATGCAGGGAATTGGTTGATCAAATGACAGGAGTGCAAAGGAAGCCATTAACATACCAGGGAGCATGAGGACCAGTGGGAGAAAAGTGTGTAACCAGGGGCCAAAACCAGGTCTTTCTGTGGATGCTGAAACCATGGTGAGATGGCCCAGTGGGAGCTGGGACTATAAGAGAGGGGCTGTCAGGCAGAAGCTGAAGCCATGAAAGAAACACAGCCACTACTGTGATGAAAAAGCAGAGATGGGGAGTAAAGTACTGAGGAATTTCCTTCTATCCTTCCCTCTCTTCCTCCCTCCAATTTTCCACCAGGCCTCCCATTGGCCATGCCTAGCAGATGCCATCAGGTAAAGGAGCCATGACAATGTAGTTCCCTGGAATCAAAAGAGGCACAGAGGAAGGGCTGGGATGGATCTGAGGCCTAGGAGACACCTAGTGTCTCCTTTTGTCCTGGTTTACAGACTAGGAAGACATAGACCAAGACCAAGAGGTTAGCTGTCCATCCCATAATAAACTCCAGCCTAGCTCATCTGGTACCAATACATCCTTGGGAGGAAGAGCAAAAACGTGCTTAGACGTGGGGGTGAAAGAAGACTGCAGGCTTTGGGAGATCCAAGTGCAAGGGCTGAGATGAGAAAAAAATGAGAGATAAAACGAAAGTTTCCTCAGGCTGGGCTTCTAAGGGGGGCGGGGGGTGGGAGTTGTGATTCTTGGGTCTGAGGGTTGGAGCGTCTTGGACAGCAACAGAAATCTAAACCCTCAAATTCCACTAGGGGGCCTGAGCTAGAGGTGGTCCATGATACAGCAGAGGAAGGGAAATTAGACTGGGGCTTGAGCTGTATAAAGGTAATTTTGTAATCATATCATGTGCTTGCCTTGGACAACCCATTTGTTATTTGAACCACTAATGCTTTACACGCTAATAAAATTGTCCTTGTACTTTATAAGGTTGGCAGTGGATGTGAGCTGGAATAGCTTAATGATTGTGAGTCCAGGCAGGCCTCGACAGCTTACTGTCATAGCCCTGGACACCTTCCCCCAACCTTTCAGTTTCCTCTTTTGGAAGATGGGATTGCTAACACCTGCCTCACAGAGCCATTGTGCAAATTACATGCGACAACTGACTTAGCAATGAAGCACTTAGCATAGGGCCTGGCTCTCAGAAAGTGCTAAAATAATGGCAGGACTGGTCTGCAGGTGAGAGAATCCTCTCTCAGCCTTGAACAAGACCACCCATCAGCCAGGATTCCTGGCTGCTCTGATTGCAGCCTGGACCAATGAGAACATACATCAAAGAATAACCTCCTTGCTACCTGCCTTTACGCTGGGTGATAAAGGATTGAAGGTAGCAAATTGCCTTCCCAGCCTGTGGCTACTTAGTTCCAAAAAAAAACAAATCATAGCCTGCTGAGACCAGTCTCAGAAACAAACAAGATAAGAAGAATGTATGTTTGCTGGCATATTTTACAGCTTTCAGATGCCCATGCAAGCACTGTTATGTTTTTAAAAAGAAAGTAAAAGACCCACATGATGACAGGAAAAACCTGGGTGCCTTCCCACTGTGGAGGAAGCTGGCTGTGGTCCAGAGGCCAGGTAACAACTCGTCAGGGGTGGAGGCTCAGTCAACGGGCCTGTGATAATGGACAGATGTTTCTGAACATCATGGATTCCCTTGACTGTCCTCTGTAGGGAGCAAAGGAGCCTGGAGGGCCTCACTGGATTTGGGTAACCTTGGGGAGGGCAGAGGTGACTGAGGAAGTGGGTTTAATACTCACTACTCATTATCGAGGGGCATGGGGACAAGCACGCAGAGATGAAGTAGGCAGGGGACAGGACACAGCCAGGGAGAGGGGTCAGAGTGCTGCAGCAAGAGCCAGTGGATGAGTCAAACACCTGACAAGAAAGCAACAGGCATGGGAGCGCTAAACTCAAAGGGGTGGGTGCCCAAGGCAGCTAGTGAAATACACAATCGCATCGAAGCTTCCTCAAAACATGAATTGCTCCTTGAACTTGGTTAGCTCCATCGGGGTTCTTCAGCCATGACTTTCCTTAGAGCGGATTCACAAGCCTCCCGCCCACTCCCCAGCACTGCCAGGGCACAATGACAGGAGCTTTGCAATTCTGTCTGGAGCCAAGATAATGACCATTTGTTTTAAAGTGCAGTTCTCGGGTGGGGGCTGTAGAAAGAAGCAACAGAAGAGAGAAGGTTCTGGAAACACTAAGGAGGGCCATGACTTCTGGGCCCCCAGAGGACTATATCTATTTATAAATAGGCACCACCAGTTGTAGGGCAGAGGGTGAGGTGACTGTGCTCTGCCTCTAATTGTCTGGAACAGGAAAGAGACAGGAACTGGGGTGAAACCCAGATGGGATACATGCTGTAACGGAGGTGGACATGAGGATGTGCCTTTGTGCCCAGGTAATTCAGGTAAAGCATTAGGGTAATTCTCATGAGAGAATGGTGAGCATCTTGGTCAAGGAGGTGTTTGAGTGGAGTCTCAGTGTGGGCAGAATGGACAGAGATGGGGAGCTGGGTGAGGATGTGCCAGAGAGAGAAAGAGGTTCTGCAAAGGGGTAGAGGTGCAGCAACGATGTGTGTCCTGGCAACGGTAAGTCTCTCTGATGTGTCTGGAGTGTTCTGCAGGGTTATCTTCCATCAGTGGATATATACTGGCCTCATGTTACCATGAAACACAGGTAATCCATGCTTTATCAATATTCATTCTATTAAATTGGGGGTGTCCTGGGGGTGGGAGAGAATCTGAATCTCACTTGACCAAATCAACAGTCAAATGATGATTCCCAAACATCTTCTGTGAGGTGGGACAGTGCCATCTCAGCAGTATGGCCCCTGGAGGGTGGTCTTTGTGACAGGCTCATAAGAGGTGATTGAAAGGCCCCATGGGCCAACCTGATTCTGTGAGGACTGACAAAGATTCTCTGTTTGACCAAACTTTAGGCAGGCTCCCGAACCTTTTCCTAGGCTCATCTTGTAAAAAATCCAGTTTTAGCAAGAACCATCCCCTTCTCCCAATATCTGATCAGGTTCCACACCCCCAACCATCCTCCAGGTGAGGTCTGATCACTTTAGCCTGTCTTCTGCAAGAACCCTGTTAGGTCAGTTTAGCCAGAACTCCCCTCACCTTCAGGTTTTCTCTTTGTTATTTTCCATGTACTGATCCCAACCCTGATCCTTGTCTATAAATTCCCATTAGTCCATGCTGTATTTGGAGTAGAGTCCCATCCTTTTCCTCAACTACAAGGTCCCTACACCTGTCACAGTGGCCCTGAATCAAGTCTGCCTTACCATTTTTAACAAGTGTCATGAATAATTTTTTCTTTAACAGGACCACCCAGACTCCTGACTCCTGCCCGACCTGCCACCACTCCCAGTCACTTCCCTGCCCCTCCTGCCTGTGCTACCCACAGTGGGGCCATACCTGTGGGTCCAATGCGAGACCCCCAGCTTGGTGCTGCCCTTGCAGATTCAGGCACCTCTCCACCTCCTGGCACCTGAGAGCTGTCCAAGACGTGCCACTGCAGGTGAACCCATCTCTACAGGCACACAGAGCAAATTTCACTCTGGCCTGAAATACATTCTATAACATGAATACTAAAATTGGTCACAAAAGTACACTAAAATATAAGCATACTGTTTTAACACACTGTTGTTAAGTAAAATTAAATGTTTAATATTCGAGCTACCATGAATATTCCCTTAGGCTGATTTTTTGCCTAGACCAAACTAGCTGACATCATCATCATCATCATCATCATCATTATTATTATTATTATTATTTTACATTTAAAGAAAATACAAGGAAGTTTTTTCCTCTTCTTCCTCTTCCTCAGCCCCTTCCTCTTAGTGCCTTTAGGTGGGCAGAGCAACATCAAGGAAGCCATGCTGGCTCTGGGCGGTGTGTCGGAGCCCAGTCAGGGTAAGGAGGGTGTCTGGTGCGGGAGGCGAGGGACAACCCAGCACGGGATTTCTGAGCCCAGGTGAGGTGAGGAGGGCATTAACATGGGGGAGTGGATGGGGCCTGAAGTGGGAGGTTGGCTACATACAGGGATTAGTTACATATGTACATATGTTAAGGGTAATGGAGGCGAGATTTCTCACTGACAAAAAGGTTACGAATAGGAAGAAGAAAACTAGAATGAACTTTGTGGTGTTGGATTGGAACTGGCAGTATCAGTGCGATCACATGTTTTCACATATATATGAATAAAGACAAGCTCTGGCCACACCCGGGAGCAGTGGCACTCCTAAAGCAATGAGCACATTTAGCTCCCAGATGTTGGCTTTTAAATACCATTCTCTGCTAAAAGAAACCAGAACTCTGTACAGAAATGGCTAATTCTAGGGCTAGGAACCCATAAGATGAGCCTGGGACATCTTGTTGTGCCAGAAGGCCGGAAAGTGCTCAAAGAACAATGAGGGTATGTCAAAAGGACTTTGGTCTATAGGTCCAATCTGAGACAATTTCAGCATCAAAATAGATGATAGTGTCAATGCCTGCAGTTGAACTGGTTGAGTTTATTATTCATCCCATGAGGGCAAATGAACACCATAGGGAACCCCAAGATGTCTTAGTAAGAGGGTGTCAGAAAGAAACTCTTATAGGGTTGGGCTTTGGTTTGGAGAAAGTCCAAGAACATGGAGTTCTCTCTAGATTGCACACTATCAGACAGTGGAGACATTCCATGAGTGAGTGCCTCCGTAAATCCTATCTATAAGCCAGGCAATTCAGATTAGGGGTAGAGTTGTAATGTAGAGTAGTAGCAGCAGCCACTCACATTAGCCAGGAGAAAGGGATACTTGGTATTCTGTGGGTTGCATCTGTTTTTGTGTGAGACTAGTCTTATGAAGTGGCCTAGTTTTGTCTCAATTTGCCGTGGTCTCAGAGCGATGTCTCATGCTGGTGTTCGGTAAGATGATTTGTTTCCAGTAGAATACACATGGCCTAGCTGTGAGTACCAGACCAGCCTCTAACACTGAGGCTTTGCTGTGTCAAACCTGTTCCCAAAGCATGGAGACTGCCTTTTTCTTTCTCATAATAATGGATTATAACCCCAAAACAAAAATAAGAATCTATGAATCTACGCAAAGTAATTAATTAAGTAAATTAGGGTAATGACAAGAAATGGGATTTAAAAAAAATTAATAGACTTTATGTTTTAGAGCTGTTTTGTTTAGAGAACAATTGAACAGAAGGTACAGATTGCACAGTTCCCCCTAGTATTAACATCTTGCTTTAGTGTGGCACAATTGTTACAATAAGTGAGGCATTATTACTATTAACTAAAGTCCATCATCTACATTAGAATTTGCTTTTTGTATTGTACTTTCTATGGGCTTTGACAAATGCATAATGATATTGTCCACCATCTCAGTATTGTACAGAATAGTTTTACTGCCTTAAAAATCTCCTGTTTCACTTATTCATCCTTTCCTCCCTTTCTCTGAATGCTGAGCATCTGTCCCCCTAGTTTTACCTTCTCCCAAATGTCTGATAGCTAAAATCATCACTACATAGCCTTCACAGATAGGCTCCTTTCACTTGACAATAGGCAGGTTAAGGTTCCTCCATGTCTTTTCATTACTTGACAGCTCATTTCTTTTTATTGCTTAATAATACTCCATTGTCTGGATGTACCATTTGTTTATCTATTCACTTATTCAAGGATACTTTGGTTGCTTCCAATTTTAGGCAATTATAAGTAAAGCTGTTATAATTATTTATGGGCAGGTTTTGATGTAGACATGTTTTCCACTTATTTGGGTAAATACCACAAAGCACAGTGGCTCATACAGTAAGTCTATGTTTAGTTTTGTAAGAGACTTCTAGACTGTCTCCCAAAGTGGCTGTACCTCTTTGCATTCCACTATAGCAATGGATGAAACACAATACGTAAATGTATTGCAGCATTCTGGGGGGGTCTTGGAACATAAAAAGAGTATTAGGCAAACAATAAGGAAATATGAATAAAGTATGGATTTTAGTTAATAATATATCAGTAATGGCACCCTAGCTATGACAAGTGTGTCACAGTCGTGTAAGATGTTAACAGGGGAAACTTAGTATCTTTGGAAATTTTTTTAAAATTTAAAACAATTCTAAAACTAAAAGTTTAAGTGTTTTAAATAAGAAATAAATGTCATAATATTGCTGTTTTAGAATTGCCCAGTGAATATAGATATTCAGCATCAATGACTGCTATCATCACAAAAAGGGAGACAGACATTGTATGCCTCCTAGAGTCTGGCCAAAGGAATTAAACTTGAGACTGGTCCAGTTTCTGGTGCTAGGTGTCAATGTGCAGGAAATACAGAAGGCAGAGGAACTTGTTCTATACCACAACCAGAATCCAATATTACCTATCAGTGGTGAAAGAAAACTCCACAATAAAAAACTAGGAAAGAGAATGTAGCAACACACTGAAAAAAAATAAAAATAAAAAAATAAAAATAAAAGCCCCACTATTTTTAAATAGGTAGAAAGATGAAGTTAAAAAATCAAAAAAGAAGAGTCAAGATTAATTTCATTTGGAAATGATATAGATGTATACCTGGAAAAACCAAGGCAATCAACTGAAAACTATTACAAATAAGAGAATTTAGCAAACTGGTTAAAAAATTAATAAAATCAATAGTGTTCCTACATGCAACAATAACCAGCTAGCAGACATAACAGAATAAAAGATTCCATCTCAAAAACAAAGTAAAATTACTAGGAATAATATTATTAAAAATGTGCAGTATGAAAAAAAATTTTAAACTCTATTGACAAAACTGAAAGGACAACTGAATAAATGGAAAGACAAATCCTATTCAAGATTGGAAAATCTAGCATATAAAAAAAGTCTATTCTCCTTAATTTTATCAACAAATTTAATGTGATCTCAATAAAAATAGCATCAGTTCAACATCCAAGTAATAGGAATTTCAGAAAGAAAGAACAAAGAAAATGGCAGAAAATAATTATCACAGAAAAATACAATTTCTCAAGCGAAACCTTCCAGATTGAAAGGACCTTTGAATTTTCAGTATAATAAATGAAGACAAGAACAAAGACCCATGCCAAAGTATTTGATTAAGAAATTATAGAACAAAGGTAATAAAAAGGAAGCTCTCAAAAAATTCCAGGAAAGGAGAATAAATAGGCTATATACAATCAAGGATCAGGGCTCAGAAAAAGCACTGGACCTCTCAGAAACTAACCTTACTGCAAATTAGAAGACATCAATGGAGGAATTCTTTCAAAATTCTGAGGGAAGATAATTTCTAACTTATAATTCATATCCAGGTGAGGTATCACTTAAGTATAGGAATAAAACAGTGACTTTTTGTTGTTGTTTTCATTTTTTAAAAAATAAACTATTTATGGTGATAACCATGTAGAAGACTAAGAAATAGAAAAAAATCATTGTATAAGAAAGGAAAATAAGCATGATTCAGCCATGAATATTTACCCTGTCATGATAATATAAACACTGACTATTAATTGAATATATTGAAGGGCAATATGACTCTGTTAAGGAGGGGAAAAGGGAACAGGTTCCAAGGAGTGTCTGATCACACCCCTGCCAGGAATACCCACTGGAATCAACCCCAACCAGCCTTCCCTCCCTGATAGCTTTTTAAAAATTAGTTCATGTATTCATGCATGGAAAGTACTTATTACTAGCATGAGACAGTTCAGCAAAGATTCTATCCTTACTTTTCCTTTTCACTGATGTAAGTAGAGTATCATTATGCACATAAACAGGTGGACTTGGGAGGAGATTTCTTATAGCAGTTCACTCAATTCTTTGAACTCCTTCCAATTTTATGCCAAAACTTGAACACAAAAGATTTATCAAATAATTGATATTTAAAACTTCAAAAAATTTTCTGACAGTAATACTCTGACAATTAAAACATCTTTTATTAAAAATTTTTTAGATAGAATAAAAATTATTAATAATATGTATTTTATCAAAATACCATTTCATAAATTTGATAAGCAATTATTAAACATAGAAGAGTTAAGACATGCACTTCTAAAATGCCACTTTCAATTATTTGATTTCAAAAATCTTGAAGCAGGTATTATGGTCACAGGAAAATGTTTAAAGTTTTTCATTTTAATTATCATACCTAGTCTTTATTACAAAGAAATACCTTCGGTAATGAATGAAGCTTAAGTATTTTATAATAGGATAAAGTTACTCAGAAAACAGAATGAAATAGGGAGGCTGGCTGCTGGGGACTAGAGGCTGGGGCTTGGAGTTAGAGATCTAGGATCTGGGTGCTGGGGGTCGGAGGCTGAGAAGTCAAGGCCGGGCATCTGGGGTCCTAGAGTAACTCCTCTCTGCACCCAGCTTCCCTACCCAGAACCTCAGGCCTCAGTTTCTTCCCAATATGCCTTTTATATGTTCCTGGAAAATAGACATTTTTCTGTTTTGCCATTATTCCACATTATTTTTTCTATAAATTCCTATTATTCTATTTTCCTTTCCAAATGCTGAAAGCATTTAACTATCACAAAACCCCTATTGCTCTCCAAGTGTGACTGGAGGCAGCCCCCTACCCCCACCCCTGAGGAATTTGGGCATTTTGCCTGGTTGGGTCCCAAACCCAGAGAAGCAGGTGTGTTAAGAGCCTAGGCCGCATGCTTCCTGGCAGGCCTCTTCCATTGTCAAGACAAGGGACCTGAATAGGGCACCAAGAGCACCCAAGTACCTTACAGCTCAGGGGTTCCAAACTGGGCTCTCAGAACTTCCAGGAGAAACCTGGAGGTCAGCTCCCCCTCTCAGAACCAGAAGTGCGTGCCTCCTTTTGGAAGATCGTAATGAAATGGACATGTTAGGATACTGGAAAACAGAAATTGGTCCAAGAGTTTCTTCCACCATTTTTCCCTTTCAAAATTCAGAACTAATTAAGTAGAGAACATTTTCTAATAATAAACTCAGTGTCAGCAATATGGCTTTAGCAAAAAATAATCTGTCATTATTATTGTTTTTAATTTGAGTTCAGTTGGTTTTATAGCTGAACATGTATTTTTGTTTTATATAGCCTAGGGCATATGTTATATGTCTGCACTTATTATAAAGATAATTTAAATTTAGGAGTCTATTAATTTTTTTCTTTGAACAGGGGTCTGCTCTTTGCTCGAATGTGAAAAACTCTGCTTTCATGCATTGTCCTGACAGACCTTGGAGAACAGCTTTAAAGAGAAAAGGAATTCCAGATCCGGATCACACACATTCCACCCAGGAGAGAGAGTGGGGACGAACACAGGAGAGGCCTGTGGGTTAGGTGTGGGAGGGTTGTTCTGGGAATGTGTAAGGTGGCAGATATACCACCACCCTACAGTACTGGCAACTGTCACCCATTGAAATCTCAACTTGGACCCAAATGGAATGTCCTGGCTTTGAGAGGAACCTGGGCCAGCTGGAGTCTCTGGGATATCCTCAGGACAATTCCCTCTTGTGCCCTACTACCCTCTGCATCTTAGCTTCATTCAGGCCAAATGCAGGAGGGACTCCTCTATTGGAGGATGGGGGCAAAGCCCCAATTTTACACCTTTCCAGACTGGCAACTTCAACCAAGACATCTTTTTCATACCACTGTCTGTGGATCGAGCCTAGTACATGTGAACCAGCTAATGTCCAGGGAAGAACATGGGCCTGAATCCTGTGCCTACCTGCGGCCAAGGAGAGGGGCTAGTACTACCAACAGCGGGTGAAGGGGAGAAGTGCTGGCCAAAGACAACAGCTCCATCTTTCCCCATCCCAGTGTGCCTGCTGTGTGGTCTTTCTATAAGTGCCAGACCTCTGTAATACCAAGTCCTGGCAGGAGTGATGCTCTGTGGAAGTGTTAAAGGAAAAACTATTCTGACATGTGTTGAATTGGTGAGAAAACTTTATTCAAGACTATTGCAATAGGAGAGAGAGACTGGGCTCAATTCTGAACACAACAAAGACAGTGGGGATTTATTTATAGGAGCAGAATGAGGGGCCAGTGGATGGACAATTACTAAGAGGAGACAAAAACAGTAGGAAGATTATTGCCAAACTGACCTAACAGGATTCTTGCTTGTTGTGCATTGCTTTAACATGATTTCAAATCTACTTGTTTATGACTTAAGTAAAGTTGCTTTAATTCACTTGTTCATGACATAAACAAGAGTTACTTTGATATAAAAATAAAGTTTGTTGTGCCAAGATGTCATCATTCTATATCTGATGTCACTGAGAAGCAGTCAGCAGCCCAGCTGCTGAGGGACCCTACTGGGGGGCTTATCGGTAAGAAGATATAGAGAAGTAACTATGACAAGGGGACATTTAGACTATAAATACTGAGACTTTGTAAGGACTATTTGAAAGTTTGGCTTGGGTAAAGTCATTCTTCACTAACCTAAAATCTCTCTGAAGACCTCTGGGGCATTTAGTTCCCCCATGCCCACAACTCTATGGTCGGCAGCAGCAAAGGGCCATGCCATAGGCCCATGAAGAAAGTCGGCCTGCCTGCCAACAGTGACATCTTCACTCCCCCGTAACATGCTCAAGCAACAGGGGACTTTTACTCTTGTGCTGGCAGTTGGAAATCAGCTCTCTGGTGGTCAATGTCTCTCCCAAGTGCCTCCTTGTATAAAAAGGTACATTTCATATTAAACTTGGACTTTATTCCTTCATCTCCCCTTGCCTGGAACAACAGTGTGATTAACTTGTCATTTGTTTAGAGGTTGTTATTTCCTTACTTGGTGTATTACCCTGTATACTATTGGCTCATGAAATTATTATAATTCCCACAGCAAAGCTGTACTAAATAAATTGCTGGCAAACAAACAAACAAACAAAAAAACAACAAAAAACAGAATCGGTCTCTGAGTATAACTTTCGCTGTCTTTCCAAAATAAAACAAAAACAAAACATTGCTAAAGGCAGGCCAAAGGTTTACATATCAAAGGTAGAGAATGAAGAACTTGATCACATAGCAAGGGTGGGCATTCTCTCTAAAGTCTTGTTGAGATTCTTGCTAATACTAGAGACTCAGCAAGGCTGGACACGGAAGGCCAAGGTTGAGGCCTAGTCAAGAAGAGGGCTCACAGGAGCCTAAAAAGAAATGTCTGGTTAAGGAGAGAATCTTTGTCAGAAGAGCTGACCAAACTGGGGCTTGAGGACAAGAAGGCCCGGCAGAGAGGAGCATCTGGTTTCCACTGTTAGGAGCAAAATCAACTAAAAGGAAATATTCCTCCATGAGAACAGCCCTGTGGGAGTGGGGCTGCTCTGGGGCTGTGGGGATGTGGGGTAGGAAAAATACTTGTCTCTCTGCTTTTATAGGTTCCGTGGGAAACCAACCAATAATAAAAGACAGATCAACAAGAGAAAAACAAACAAGTTTAATAACATGTATACTTCCCGTATATCTGGGAGTAAATGAAATAAAATTTCCTAGAAATGGCCCAAGCCACCACCTTAAATACCATCTTCAGCTATAGACCAAAAAAAAGATGTTGGTGGGTGGGGAGTCCAGCTAAGGGAGGTAATCAGGAAAAGCACTGGAAACAAGGTCAAGTTGTTCGCAGATTTAAGTCAGGAGCGCTAATGGGAGTTTCTTATGATTTAGAGTCATCCTCCTCTTCCTGTTACAGAAACACTCTTACAAATGGAGATTTCTCTTATAAATGTAAATTTACCTTACAAAAGAGTAATTGCTACTGTTTTTAGAGCTTCTCCTGTGCCTGCTTTTTCTCAGAAATAATTAAAAGCAGACACTAACCAGACACACTAATCACTGCTCTCTTTTCTTGGTGAGGAGTTTTTTAAGTATCTTGCAGAACACAACAAGAGGCTGTTCCCCAGCCTTTCATCAGGGTCAGTTATGACCAGGCAACATTAGCTGTGTGGATGAAAAAAAGGGGTTCTACAAAAATAACTTCTCAGGGTGATCTGATCTTAAATTCTTACCTAGGCAGGTCATGGTGGGTGGTCACACTCCAGGCCTTTATTCTGTAGTGAAAGGTTTTAAGACAGCCCTGTCCATTGTTCTAGTGCATCTAGGTTAAGACCTTATAAATAAACTAACCACCCACAAGAGAACATATAATCTTGTTAACTATGCATTAAAGAAACTGAGAAACTGTCGGTGAGGAGCACTTGATATTTTGCTCCCCACGGCATCTGTTGTCAGTTTGGCACAAATAAACTCACAGAAATTCTCTACAGGTTCGGACATTTCTTATGTCGATAGCTGAAACCAATCTAGTCAACCTGCAAAAGCAGCCACTGAGTGTAACCTTGAGAGCTTGGCAGAACCAAAATTCACACTACCAAAGAATTACCATGAGAAGACCTGGTCGTGGCAGACGCATTTCCGAAGCCAAGTGTGCCATAAACTGCTGCCCAGTAGGAAGGAAAACAAAACACCTTAGGGAATGCATGACTTCAACCAATCAAACCAGTCAAGTCTCACCAAATTAAAATTCCTTTGTACTTGCTCTTGCTCTTCCCAAACCTTACCTTAATTGGCTAAGTTCCAGAACCTTCTCAGACCCTTCCAAATAAGAATTTATGAATATGTAATACCTTTTTTAACCTCACCTCTTAAAACTTGACTCAAGCCTTAGTTCAGGGAGACAAATTTGAGTTTTGTCTCTTGCCTCCTTGTCTGGCAGCCTTGCAATAAATTCTGTTCTTCGTGAAAGACTGTTGCCTCGGAATTTGGTCTCTGTTGTACAGCAGGCAATGAGCCCACTTGCTCAGCTTGGTTACATACTCAGCTCACAATAATCCTTATGTCAAAGAGGCATATTTTGGGGTGACATATTCTGCTACCCTTCAGGGCCAACCTCTAAAAGTATTCAAAACTAAGGCAAAAGATTACTGTATGCTCTTTAAATTCATGTGGGATCACTGTCTAACAATCCTCAGGGCCATTTACTGCTCTAGAGAAATATAACCGGGTTTGACATACTGATATCGACTTCTGATCAGACTGTGATGTTAGTTATCGACTTATAGATGATTGATGTGTTGTAAATGGTTTCTATCCCGTGGTTATGGTTTTCTTGCCTGTGGACATCATTTATTTCTGTACTTATTTAGCATTCTTGTCTCTGCAATTCCTTCTTTCACTGGTTATATCCACAGGTTTCCTTTTAAACCATTTCATTGCTTAGGCAACAGACTCGAATGAGTGTCTACCAGTTTATGCAAATATTCCAACAAAGCTATAAGGTCACTCCCAGGGTGATCTGAGCATCTGCCTGCAGAAGAGTTAAAACACTGTCAACGAGGGTACCCTGGGGATTTTTCCTGGGCCCCCACAGGTCTCAGAGTCTCAGGAGCACCCTATTTGCATATCTCACCCTTCCTTAGTTTAGAAACTTATTGATTCAAATATGCAAAAGAGCCTGGGGCGGGGACTGAGTAGGTGTGAAAGACAGCCTGATGGCTCTGTTTAGCATCAATTAGCATTTCAAAAAGTGTCAAGTTGCTGGAAGACCTTTTTTTAATTGCTGCTAATCAGAGGTTCTAGTGGGACCTAAGTGTTATTCTTGGGTGTGAATCCCCCGCAGGAAGAACCATGTCCACAGAGAAAATGAGGGAGTGGTGTGAGCTTCAGTCATAAATACAAAAGGGCACTGATGTCAGGGGGACTTCAGAATTCTTAAAGCTCGATTCTTTTGCAAAACTTGAGTTTTCCATTCACGGTTGGAGCCTCAGCCCCCAGGGTGGCCAGGTTCCTTCAACATCTGTGCAGATAATGCACAGAAAACACCGAGTGCTAAAAGAGAGAGAGATGCATTTCTGTTCTTCTGCTGTCATTTTATTGTGTTCTTTTAAAGGAAGCAGAGCCCACTGCCATAACATCACTCTCTTTCCATTACTGAGGATATTTTCCCTTTGAGCAGTTCAGAGTAGGAGGGGGCTGGAGCTGAAGAGCTGTTATAACTTACCCAGTGTGGAAATAAACAGACTTCCCAAATGGGAACAGGCAGAGGCTATTTATTCAGAGCTTGCTATGGCAAGGGAGTCAGTCAGCCACCATCACTTGTGTTTGGCAGAGACTCAAAGGCAGGCAGGGGAGTGGGAAAGCTTTATAGTGGAAAAAAGAGAACCAGGTGTGCTGTGCTTGAAAGTTATAGTCCAGGGGAAGCTGGAAGCAGGCTAACTAGAAGCCGGGCAGCCTGTGGGACTGGTTGGGGGAGCTTATTTGGTTTTCTCTGGTTGGTTCTGCGTTGGGGGAGGAGGTGATCACAAAGAAGGGAGGGAAGCTGCAGTCAGTGCCCAAGTGCTGACCCTTCAGGGACTGGTTGCTGCCTTGGTTGTGGGTCAGAGTTTTGTTGTCATGTATGGTCTGGCCATTGTCCTTTTCTGTAGCCTCTGACTAGGGTTGTGTTTATCATAAAAACTAAGATCAAGCAGAGGAAACGACTTGTTCTTGGATCAAAGTAAGAGCTCCTGCAAATCTGGAGCACAAATGGCAACCAGTTTAGTGTAAATAATAATAGAAATGGAGTCACTTTAAAATGAAGCTGGAGCTTCCATGCCAGAGGAACTGCCTTGCACATCTTATACCTCTCGGGGGTTTAGAATAAATCACCCCAAGATGTGCATGCATATTGTTTTGTGCTAAAGGCAACTTAGCCAAGGGCTCAATAGATATTTCTGCCTCTCTCTCTCTAGGAGAATGTGAATCAGGGTCCTTGCCCATAATAAGAGATTATCAGGATAACCACTTTTGACATATCTATATAGGGCAGGACAAACTTCTATTAACTAAGCATCTGCTCTTATCATCCTGCAAAAACTCTTTGAAGCCTTCAAGATACCTAATCTCATCCCTAGCTCAAGAATATCTTATATATCCATGCACCCTTTCTACCTCTGAACTTCTTGTGCACGTGGGGTCTCTGACTCTCTCATGTATGCAGGATTCCCATAGACATACACGTACTAAATGTGGTTATTTTCTCTTGCTAATTGTCTCATGTCTATTTGATTATTAGACCAGCTGAAAGATTCTTCAGGGGGAGAGGAAAGTTTGTTCTTCCCCCATACCTCAAATCTCAAAATATTAAAAACTGGGCAAAATAAGCTTTGGACTGGGCCTAAGCAACTTGTTTCCCAAAGAACCGTTGGCAAGAAAGTACAAGATAACTAGGAAGCAGGCATTACGGCTCCTAGACTGATGACTACTGGACTGAAAGTTGAAAACATTGTTTAGAAATAACATTACTATGTTACATTATCTGCATCAGTATAAATGCTTTCCTCCTATTGATGTAACTGTCCCCCTTTCGTCATAAATATTCATCACCTTTGTTTCCTAACTGGAACATTATTTGGGCTTCTACCTGAATTAATGATTCCCAAATAGCTACACTTATTGATCTAAAAAAAAAAATGCTTGTTTGCTTCTCACTTTTAAAGGCCTTTTAATTTTTAGGTTAACATTAGGAACACCTATCATTACACCTGAAACAGCACTTGAGGGAACCCTAGTCTCCCAGTCCCACTGTCACCAGGAAAATGGACTCTTCAGGCCAACTACCTGCTGTGGCAGCTAAGAAAGGCTGGGTCACTGGGCTATGGCCAAGGGTCTAAGGATGCTCAGTTGCCATGGTGCCTCTTCAGGGCTTCTAGATCAACTGGCTTCCAAATGCTTCATTAGGGGCCCTCTTAATCAAACAGCACATTTGGTGGAAACGCCTGTGCTGTGGCAGCCCCAGGAAAGGGCGAGCCGCCTGTGTGATGGGTCACGCACAAGGGGTGGGCAGCCATGGAGGCCTGAAGGCTGACTCCCTCCTGATGACGGTCCACTGACCTGGCCAAGAGGGAGAAAGAGTTGTACGAAAGGTTGAGTGATGAAAGACAGATCAATCAATAGAAGAAATGAACCGAGGAGAGCAAGGAAACCAGAATAAATGCTGTCACCACAGTTCACTAGGTTGGAAGGCAATTTGTTTGGTATTTCAGCTCAGACTGCTCAGAGCAACATAATGGTGAGTGGAAGAACTGCTCTCAGTAGTGGCTAGTCACAGTTTTCTAGGGAGACAGACAACCCAAAAGGAATCGTGGGTCCTCTCTTATTTTTTTCTCCAAGGGAAGAAATCCTATTGCTTACCTTATGCTAAAAGTTGGTGTGTTTGGGAGAAATACCATTCTCATTTATATCCTTCCCAGAGCTTTTGATGCAGGGCTCCAGGCAAGAGAGGAAACGTAAGGTCAGTGGAGGTCTGTGGGTGGCATCTGCCTGTTCTTCATCCGAAGGAAATCTGGCCCTTGAAACAAAGTGGAAAGAGTTTTGGATCCCGTCAGGGGTCGACCTGGGTGTTGGATGACCTTGGCTAAGGCACCTAAACATTGCTGTTTATTTTAGAACCTGTCAGAATTGGCGATGTCATCCCTGTCTGAGCCAGGTCATACTCTCATTCTTTCTATGGCAAAGTGATAGAAAGCTAGGACTCTGAGATACAGACAGCACTGAGTTTTCATCTCATAGATCCTCTGAAAAGCAACTTCTATGAAATCCATACATTATCTAGTTGCGACTTCCTCTGTCTGAATGTGAGATTCTACACTTGACCAAAATGCCACAGAGCCCTCTCAGTTGGTTTCTCTCCAGGAGCAAAGGCTGTATCTCTGCTACCTTTTCTGGGAACAAAGGATCCTGACTTATTTCTAGCTCTTTCTTCAGGGCAGAAATTCTGGGTTAAAGGTGATATCTAATCACAATGCTCTTCTCTTATGTGGAACACTGAGACACACTTCTCCCTAGTCTTGACTACAAATGTTTTTCAACAAGCAAGCATGATTTCTAAACAAAGAGGGAAAATTAACTGGAAATCTGCCGCATTACATGTACTTTTCCTTGTTACAGATACACGTCTTAGAAAGGAATGTATCCATCATTATATAGCTGCTTAAGAAAAAGACCATTGTTGTATTCTTCCTTTCTGCTGCCAATGATAAAGAAAAATCTCCAACACCAGAAAAGACTCTTCCTCCCACCCCACCTCCCCACCCTGCCCGCTAAGGTTTCTCAAAATAGTACAAGAGTTTCTCTACCAGTCAAATGTAGCACCAACTTGGTCTGTGCTTGCATTCCAGAGACAGGGCATGACCAGTAAAAATATATCCTTGTGATGAAAAGAATTCTTTTTCTCGCAGACAGGAGATGTGTGTTGACTGAGAAAAGACAGGGTTCTTGCTTAGGTTTGGGGGTGAGAAGAAAGAAGGCTGGGAATAAAAGACCCAACATTTTCATCGTGCCAAAAGTAAAGCTTTTGATTTTAACAAAGTGAGAAAAAGAAGGGAAAAATGGCCAACAGAGCTTCTGTGAAATTGAACCTGCAGGGAACAGGGCAGTGGAGTGGGGTGTGAGTGAGCCTTTAAACTGACTCCACTGGCCCCAGCCAAGCAAGCAGTTAAGGCACTTACTTAGGGTCGTACTCTGACCCAGAGACAGTGATCCTCGTTTACCTTGGTTTGCACCATAGATGGTTATTCCAGGAAAGACTAGTTTGGGACCCATAGTAAAAGCAGTTCTGGAGACAGCAGTATGCAAGGCTGTCCCCATGTCCCTGAAGCATTCCTAGTGGCTGTGCAAGGACACTGCAGGACAGTGTAGGCTGCTACATATAAGCAATGACCTAGAAGAAGGCTGAAAAGATCTGAGCATCAGCCTGCAGACGCTGCTGCCAAGCAGGAGGGACAGTGAGGTGGCTGAATGCAGGAAAAACCAACAACAGAAGCATTCATCACCCCAACAAATCTGATAAGATGAAATTCAGTAGGCACAAATATGAGGTCTGCATGTGAGCTCAAGTGCAAGCAGAATCCCTGAGAAAGAAAATAAAAAGTTTACCTTTTCTTCCACACCTTGATTAGAGTAGATTTATGCAGACTTTTGGAGCTGAGAGAAACATAGAAATGACCTAGTCCAACCAGTCGCCATACAGATAAGGACACAAGGGCCCAGAGAGACTGTGACCAAATTAAGATTTGCAATTCAGTCCTCCCCAACTCTGACGGAAGTGGTGCCATTGTAGACGCCCGTGTTCGGTGCCATGTCTGGAGTCAGCATAAAGTAGTGGGTGACAGTACAAGCTTTGGCTCCAGTTCTGTCACTCACTCACTCACATGCTGTGAAATGTACACAAGCTATTTAACCTATCTCCTCATCTAAAAATGGAATAAAAGGTCAGTGACAGCTCACAGCAAGTTTTCAGTAAATATTAAATATTATTTGCATGCTGTGTTTAGAACTTTCTGGAACTCTTCACATAATTGAACATAAATAGAAGTTTAGAAATATATATATTTCACAAGCTATTTAATGTATCCTCATTCGAGAATGGGGTATAAAGTCAGTGTTTGTGTGTGTGTGTGTGTGTGTGTGTGTGTGTACACATGTGCAGTTGAAAAAATATATATACAACTGTAGGATGAAAAGGACAAAGGACCTGACTCTGAAAATAGTTTGTTTGAAAATGTCTGCAGGTTTTGGCTGAGCACAAATCCAACAGGAACCAAGGATGTGACTGGGATGCTAAACCTGTTAATGACACTCCAGGCTCCGTTAGAATTACCAAGAGAGGAAATAGCCCCAATGTTTTTTGGGTTAATCAGACCATGTTTAGACCATTGGTCCCAACTGCAAATCACAGTGGCTGTCACCAAGCTGACATCTAGGACGCTAGGGAATCTGGAAACGCTGTCCTATAAGGAAAAACTGAGGCAATGGGGGAATACTTAGCCAAGAGAGTGCTTGATGCAAAGGGTGGGATAAAATGTAGCATCTAAGGTCTATTACAAGGATGACAGTGAATCAAACAAGGAAGGAAGGAAGTGAAAGAGATAAAATTTCTAGCAATTGTAGATATTTACAAAGATGTGGTTTTCTATGCTGCACAGGGAGTTCCTCAGCACAGCATGTGTGAGCAGTTACTAGCCTTTAGTAGTTGGAAACAATAACATTTACAGTTATTAGCTCTAATTCTTACAACCATTCCATAAGGCAAAGTATACTGTCTTCATTTTACAGCTGAGAACACTAAGGCTCAAAGAGGTTATTTGGCAGGCCCAAGGTCATACAGATATTATTTAGATGAACCAAGATTCAAATCCATATCTGATTCTAAATCATATGTTCACTCCATTATGCCATGCTGCTGACCTTCCAGTTCATTTCCCCCCATTTCCACCTGTCCACGCTATTTCTACATGATTGGTCAAAATGAAATGCAGAGTAGCAAATTCCCTCATTGCTTTATCTATCACTAATTAAAATTGCTTAAATTTTTTGGAAAGAACTCATAGGACCCCTAGAAAGGAAAATGCAAATAGAGAAATATTCACAAGAGTCAAATACCTTGAACATAAATACAATGGCAAGGCCTTAAATAGAAGACAAAATACATTCCCTAAAAACCAAAGTGAATATAGGTCCAGATTGGCAATGGCCTCCACTCAGTGAAATGAACCTACCCTCTGTCTCTTTGCAAAGTTACTGTTCAGGTACCAGCTGTCGACTGTATGAGGCTCTAACTCCAACTGGGAGGAGATGCCGGGACTTGTGTCAGTGTCACAGAGCTCACCAGGAAGAACACATTAAGAGAAATTTCCAGGTCTTTATAAGATGTGAGAGCATAAGGTTCTCAGTGACCACAGTCTCCTTATTTTACAGGTGAAGAAACTGAAGACCAGAGAGGTAGAGTGACTCTTCTCCGGGTCCAGAGTAAGTTGGTAACAGAATCTGGAACTACAATCATGGCCTTTGCACTATGCCAGCGGGAGCTACCTTAAAGTTGCAGAGACCAGGTCCCACCCTAGATTAGTGAACTTATATGGACATTTTTAATGCTCCACAGAAAAATTTGCTATGCATATGTGACTGAATGACTGCATTATGAATGTTTTTATCTATATTTTTATCAGTTTTTCTTTACGTTTCTCTTTTTATGTTTGTGTAACATCTTTATTGAAATATAATTCACATACTATACAATTTACTCATTAAGGAGGGCTTTTAGTATCGTCAGTTGTTCAATCACGACCACAATCAATTTTTAATATTTTCATCGTCACAAACTGTATACCTATTGTCAGCCACTCTCCATTTTCCCCCAACCCTCTAGCCCCAGGCAACCACTAATCTACTCTTTTTGTTTCTATGGATTTGCCTATTCTGGATATTTTATCTAAATGTAATTATACAAAATATGTGGTCTTCAATGTATAGTTGAGAAAACTGAGGCTCAAAGAGGTTATCTGGCAAGCCCGAGGTCATACACCTATTTATTAGATGAACAAGCATTCAAATTCAAATCTGATTCTAAACTGTGATTACGTGGATATATTCAATCATATGGATACACCATCTTTTGTTTATCTTTTCATCAGTTGATGGACATCTGGTTGTTCCCACTCTTTAGCTATTATAAATAATGTTGCTATGAACATTCATGTACAATTTTTTTCTGTAGACATATGTTTTCATTTCTCTTAGATATATACCCACGAGTAAAACTGTTAGGTCATATGGTAACCCTATGTTTAACTTTTTGAGGAACTGCCAAACTATCTTCCAATTCAACCAACTACACTGATTACTCATTATATGCCAGCAACTGTGCTGAACTACTTACATGGATTACTTATCTAGTACTCATAACACTATGAATAGATATTATTATTTTACCCATTTACACATTAGAAGCTAAGTAACTTGCACAAGATGTCACACCTAGTAGTTTAAAGATTTAGAATTCAGACATAGGCAGGCCGACTCTAGACCCATCACCCTAAATCATGACATTATACCATTTCCTTGAAGCACCAAACTTTGTGGAAGTGCTACATCCAAGGAGAAAAGGACAGAGGACAGCCAGGTCTTGTTTTGGAAATCATGGACAAGAGAATGTAAAAGGGGCAGATGTTGAGGAACCTCTTCCTCATTCCTCCTCCACTTCCTCCATTCTTTTCCCGGACACTATGTAGGCCTGATCTCCAGGTCCCAGGTAATGCATGTTGTCAACTTTTAGCCCACACATATTTTAGTTAGGCTTGTTTTTATTGTGAAGAACAGAGACCTGTACAATATCGATCTGTTAATGGGTCTGCTACTCTTAGGGTATAGTTGGCACATAAGGGAAAAGAGCGATTATATGGGAACTTAAAAGTAAATCCTGTGGTGCAGCTAGGTATCACGGGAGTTAGAGGTGGAAGTCATCAGGCCCTGAGGCAGCTGAAGACCTGGTTTTTCCCCAGCTCTCCCTCTGGAGCATCATGGCTTCTGTCTCTCCTCTTTGCTCCATTCATTACTATCCACCTCTCCCTGATCTTTCATGGTTTTAGCTCCCTCTCTTGCTTACACATTGCCAGGGCCTTGCTACCCACTGTGGCTCATTGTCCTACCTCATCTTCTTAGTTCAGATTATTGGGAAAGAGAGTCTATGAAGTCCAGCTCCTCTTCCTAAGTCATATCACAGTAGAGTCACTGACAACCTGCAAACTAGAGGCCTTAAGCCATGTGCCCACCCTGCCTGGTCAACCGTAGCCAGGTATATGGGTGTAAAGCATATGGGCCAGTGAAGCAGGTGCCCTTAGGGATACCATGGGGTAGAAGTCATCCTGAGGAATGGCCCTCCCAGCAAAGCATATCCAAGCCCACACACTCACCCCATGCACAGAGACTATATTTTACCCACCATGAATTTTCCCTCAGGCTGAAGCATAATTTGGGTGAACAACTCAAACTGCTACTCTGTGAGTATCTAAGGATCCCCAACCTATACACCCTCTGGGTTATGGCCATAATCTCTAGGTAACCTGAGTCCCATTGCTGCATGGATTATATACAGCCCACCCTAAGTCTAGTCCACCACTGACTCATTTTGGTTCTCGCTTTAATGCTAGTTCCTATCCTGTGTATCCTACATGGAGCTTGTATTAGTTTCTGTTGCTGCTGTAAAATTATCCCAAACTCAGTGACTTTAAACAGTACAATTGATTACCTTACAGTTCTGTGGGTTATAAGTCTAATACAGTTCTCACTGGGTCAAAATCGAGGTGTCAGCCGGGCTGTGCTCCTTTCTGGAAGCTCCCGGGGCGAATCCGTTTCCTTGCCCCTTCTAGGTTTCAGAGGCTGCCTGCAGTCCTTGGTTTGGATCCCTCTTTCTCTATCTTCAAAGTGAGTAAACGAAGTTGATTCCCTCTTCTCATATCACTCTGACCTTCTCTTCTGCCATCCTCCTCCACTTTTAAGGACCACTGTGATCACACTGGGTCCCCTAGGATAATTCATGATGCTCTCCCAATTTTAAGGTCAGCTAAATAGCAACCTTAGTTTAATCAAACTTAATTCTCCTTTGCCATATAATGTGACATATTCACAGGTTCATGGGATTAGAATGTGCATGTCTTTGGGGGAGGGGAGCATATTCTGCTGAATGTAGAGATCAATTAACACTGAATAAGATTTTTACTGTATAATGCTGGGGCCTTATCATGCCCCAAAGGAGGTAAAAATTGAGTGGCAAGATTACAGACCACTATATAATACAAATCTTTACATATACAACATGCATGCACATGCTTGTGTGTACATATGTATGTACACACAACACACACACACACACAGAATCAGGGATTCAGGATATAAGTTATCCAGAGCAGGCGGGGGGTGGGGAGAGACCAGCTTTAAGGAGACTGTTTTACCTGGATTCCGTGACCTGGAACTTGGTGACTTTAAAGAAGCAATTACAGTAGAGCAATTTTGATGGTAGTAAAAATGGGACAGAGATAAGGACTGAAAAGGAGGCAAGAAAAACAAGGTCTGGGGAACACCACTTTCAGTCCAGAATTTTACCAAAGGAAAGAAATTAAAAAACGGACTGTAGCAAGAGCCTTTTACCCTGTTTGTTCCTTGTTGACCTTTCCAAGATCATGCCCCTACAACATATTAAACTTGGAACCGGGGATACTAGTGGGTGATAGGTTTACTGGAACCTAAGCAGGGCAGGAAGGAGAACAGCTACCTGACTGCACAGTGGCTCTCCCATGCATCCAGGGTATTTGATGCTTGCTTTAATTACTTTTGCAGAAAGGACCTAAGTTGCTACATGTATCAGAGTCCCAACCATTCAAAAGGGTCATGGAAAAGAGGTTAAAAAAGGGATTATTAACAGAGAGATGGGTAGGGTTAAGGGGACTGAGAAGCATGGAGAAGCACCAAGGGATATAGAAGGAAGTCATTAAACTCCTAAGCTTGTAAGGGAAATGGGAGGGAGCTGTTGCTGAAACCCAGCGAGAGCTACAGTTGCAGATTTGCTGGATGAGAGCTGTGCACTCAGGCTGGGCACAGAGGTAGAGAATAAATACTTCTACCTCTTTCCCTTACCATCCTCTGATCTGCTACTGGTGCCTCCCACTGGCTGATCTAATCAGAAGCCAGAGGTCAAGAACACCCAGCTGATGCGGTCTACAGAAGACAGCTCTGTGGGCAAAGAATGGGCGGGAAGGGTGGAGCAAACAAAATATCCACTCCCTACCCACCTCTGGTTTACTCCTATTTCCAGTAATTCTAGAAATAATTGGATACAGTGAAACTCTTTGCAGGCATGGCAACCACGAAGTTTCCATCACTGTAAAGAACCTGGGGCTCTGACAGTTAATAGAAGGAAGCTCGGAGAGAAAAGGGAAAAAGAAAAGCAACAGAAGGAGAAAAGGCAGAGTTGGGAGGTAATGGACTAACAGAGTGGAGGAAGCTCTTTGCTGTCAAACTATCAGGCTAAGCCTTGAACCTCTGTGTAAAAATGGGAGCACGGAGCTGTTTACCTAACACCTTGAGCACCTTCAGCAGCCCCACATCTGTTGTTATTTTGGATGAGCTTGGGGAGCCATCTCTGCTACTCCTGGGCCCATTCTCGATTATATTAAAGCACTTTTTAATTGCCACATTTTCTGAGGCAGAGAAACCCTAATCTGAATGCAGCTCTAAAACCAACAGCAATCAGCAGAGATCCATCAATTAGCATTTGGCATTAGGCAATGCAGAAAATTTTCCAAGGCTCCAAGGGCCTCTCCACACCTGAACATTCTGCAAGGTTCATTCTCTCCTGTTTGAATAATATTTGGAGCGCTTGACTCACAGTCTTGACTGACAGAGTTTCTCTCAGCTGCCAAAAGAATAACCAATTTTCTATTGTAGCTCTTTTCTAATGCAAACAGAAACAGCTCCAACAAAGCTCTTTATTCTGATACATTTTTTTTAAAGGAAAAAAGTATCTGCTTCAAACCACTAATTATAATTTATTATAACAATACTTCCCAGGAAGCAGAGTTCTTGCTATAATTAACTGCTGAGAGTAGGATGAAACAACTATTTATTTAGTTTCAAGCTACTTGTTCAGAATTTGTCACCCCTTGAAACTTAACTCACAATCAGAGCTAAATTCAAAATGTTATGGAAGCACTGTCAACTTTAGGTTGAATACTTCTTAGTAATCTTCTTTTTCTTAAGAATTTTCTTTAGGTTATGCATTTTCACTAACTGAGGGAAAGGTTTTATCTTAAAATGTTAATATATTTATGCCTTTTCCATGATTTGGAAACATGATGGTTGGGATCACAGATAGCTTTCAAATGCTGGCCACTCCTGCTGGGCTGTGAGAATTTTGAACTGTGTGGCTTTATTGGTATTATTTCAATCAAATATCATAATGAAGAGAGACCTTTTTGTTTGTTTGTTTTATTCCATTGTCACTGACCTGAGGCTTGTACTGATCCTCAGTTTCCTTATCTACAAAGTGGGGATGATAATATGTAGCCCAAGCAGTTGTTGTAAAGATTGAGTATAATCTTAGCATTTGGCACAGGACTGGGCATATAGTAAGCAGTTCTTACTTTTATTCTTTGCCAGCCAAGAAAGGCAACATGGCAATTACTGAAGTGGGTGAGAAAGTATTTTTGCTATGACTGGTCTCTGAGTCCATGATAGGAATTGCCTGCAAATGAACAGCAGAGCAGAACAGTCTCTAAGCAAGCCAGACTTCTGAAATCCTCAATCCTTAATTCACAACACAGTCGCCAGAACTAAATGGTTTTAAATTATTTGACTCTCAAGTGGCTGGGGTGACAAATACTTCTTTCCATTACCTTCTTATCTTAGCTGCTCTGGCTTTCAGATCATTTAGCAAAATGAACTGAGATTTTCTTCTTCAATATGAAGTAAGAAATTTGGCTCTTTGGCTCCTGGCCTTTTCTGGTATATAAATTCATGAGACTATTTATAAAGTTCAGAGAATTCCTGGCAAGAAAGTTACTTTATAATGATATATTTCACCTATAGTTATTGAGATGTCACGTTTGGGCAGCTCAGAAAGTTGTCATAGAGAGTTTGAATTTAATGACATCTAACAATATTAAAATGAAAGCACACAAACATTTCTGATGCATCGCATTCTTTGAAGAATGGAAATAGTTTAATTACGATTTGTGATTATAAAAGCAATATGTGATTATTGCAAGACATTAAAAACAAGAAAAGCATTGTGCAGTAAAGATTTAGCTCAGCAGGCCTGGGCTGCTTAAACCTTCACATTTGTAGTATCTTTAGGACTTGCTCTAGGTCCAGGCCTTCGGGGTATCCTGCTTGATGAGTGTCTTTATATGTCTGGGACACACCAGATAGCTTATACTAACAGTGAGATTTATGGTGAACAACTATTTTTGCATGACTAAATCTTTGGGCCATACTGTATCAGTTTGAACTCTGGAATGTAAGGTCTGCACATCTATGTGATTGACACATGGACACCAAGGCTCGGTGAACCTCCCGTTATTAAGCTCCCCTGATTAACAACACTTCACACATATTGTCACACATTGTTGCTGCAAGAATTAACTGCTGTCTGTGTGACCCCACTAGGTGAGGACAACTGGAAGCTTGTCCTGCTTTTTTCCTAGTCTCTGTCTTATGTGCCCTTTCTCTTTGCTGATATTAATATGTATTCTTTTGCTGTAATAATCTTTAACTGAGTATAACAGCTTTTTTCTGAGTCCTGTGAGTCCTACTTGTGAATCACTGAACATAATGGATGATCTTAGGAATGCTCAATGCAAACATAAATAAATAATAAGACAAACATTTTCATTGTCCTACTTCTAAAGATGTTTTCTTTAAATATATATATACACACAGAGAGACTTTTTTCTATATACTTCAACAATTTTGTTAATGTAAAATTAATATTATAGACTGTGTTTAGTAACCTTTTCTCAGTTAATATATAACGAACATATTTCCTATGCCTTTAACTATAAATGTATTTTTATACAGTATTCTGTTGGACAGAAATTGTATTTATTTAATCAACCATTTACTGATAAACATTTGGGTAGTTTCCCTTTCTTTTGCTATTATAAACCATGCCGTAATAAACATCCTAGTAGATAAGCTTGCAAAGAGGTTGTTATCTCATTATTTGCAATAGAGGAACCTGTGATAGGAAGATTTAAGAATCATAGTAACAATCACAGTCTTAAAGTGATTAATAAGATGTGTCAAAGTAGATAAAGTTTCAGATCTCTATCCAGAACATTTTTGATATTGGATATGATTGAGATTGGACTAAAATCTGAAGAAATCTTTATCCAATAAATTTATGGAAATCTGTGTCTCCACCATTTTTTTTACTATATCCACATTGTGGACTAGTAAGTCCAAAAATATGTATTCTTCAGTGGTCCTAAAGACTTAGCCTATAATTTTACACTGAGATTTATTATAATCCATATTTCAAAAATTAGTTAACTATTAAAAAAAAAACTTGGCCTATATCCAAGCAACTACACAATCAAAAGTATCTGCCAGTAATTTAACTGCCTGACAGAATAAAACTTAATCTTTAGATTAGGACAACATAGCTCTGGGCCTCTACAATATATCATTTACAATGACCAGTAGTCAGAAAAAATTACTAGAAAATGTGATCCATGAATAACTTAGATATTCAAAGTACCAGGCAAGGATTTATAGAATAACTATTATAAATATATTTAAAAATTTAGAAGAAAATATGTAAAATGGCTGTACAAATGAGGAAATTTCTAAAGAGAAAATTCTCAAAAAGAACCAAATGATTCTTTATAAAATAAAAAATATAATATCTAAAAAAAAATTTCACTTGTGACTTTAACTGAATACTGGATACAGAAGAAGAAATAATCAATAGAATTTAAAAGTCAGCAGAAAGTATTCAAAATGAATCACATAGAGAAATAACAATAATAATAGCAACAGTAATAATAAGTAAAAACATCTGAAATTTGTGGGGCATTATCAGTCTAACATATATGTATAGAGTTGCAGAAGAAGAAGAATGGGGAAAAAATATTTTTAGAGAGGGTGAATGAAA
Organism: Macroglossus sobrinus; assembly: GCA_004027375.1. Classification (NCBI taxonomy): domain Eukaryota; kingdom Metazoa; phylum Chordata; class Mammalia; order Chiroptera; family Pteropodidae; genus Macroglossus; species Macroglossus sobrinus. The sequence continues at coordinate 1,008,894 of PVKZ01000260.1, read as the reverse complement.
TTATTTCAACATTGATAAAAAAAAATGTTGATCTATAAAACTAAGAATCTAAATGAACCCCAAGTAGAATGAATACAAAGGAAACCATGCCTACACACATGATAGTCCCACTTCAAAAAACTGAAGAGAAAGAAAAAAAATCTTAAAATCAGCCAGTGCAGGGAAGAGGACACTTTACATTCAAGGGAACAATATCAATAATGACTGACTTTTCATCAGAAACTATGGAAACCCCAAGACAATAGAATAATATTTTGAAAGCACTAAAAGAAAATATTAGTCAACTCAGAATTCCATACTCAATGAAAATACTCTTCAAAAATGAAAACAAAGGAGAGGAGTTTTTAGACAAATAAAAATAGAATTTATAACCAATCGAATGACACTGTAAAAATACTAAAAAAAATAAAAATAAAAATAAAAATAAAAAAGTGCTAAAGAGAAATGATCCTAAAGATCTAAATCTATAGGAAAATGTAGATTCCTGGAAATGGGAAAGATGTGGGTAAACATAACAGACTATTTAAAATGTATCTCTTTAAGAAAAAATTGAAGAGAAACTTATTCTAAAATGTAGATGGAAGTTCAAAGAGCCTAGAATAGCCATAACAGCTTTGAAAAAGAGGGGAAAAGTGGTAGGAATTGTTCTACCCAATTTTAGTATCTGTTAGCTACAGTAATCAAAACAATGTGGTATTAGTGAAAGAAAAGACACTCTGATCAATGAAACAGAACAGAAAATCTAGGAATAGACCTACACAAAAATGCCCAACCAGTTTTTGACAAAAGTTCACAAGTGATTCAATGGAAGGATAGTCTAGTCAGTAAATGATGCTGGAGCAATTGGCAAAAACAAAACAAAAACAAAAACAAAAACCTTAATCTCATGCCTTATATAAAAAATATTTATAATGAAGGAATCATAGATTTAAATGTAAACTGGTAAGACCTTTAGAAAAAAAACCAGAAGATAAAATCTTTGAAACCTAAGGCTAAGTTCCAAATCATTAGTCATTAGCTATGACATCAACATTATAATTCCTAAAAAACATATTGATAAATTCAATTTCAGCAAAATAAAAAAACTTTTTTGCTTTGTGAAAGACCATAAGAGGATGAAAATAGAAGCTACAGACTGGGAGAAAATATTTGCAAACTATATATCTGACAAAGGACTTGTATGTAGAACATAAAAAGAACTCACAAACTCAACAGTAAAAAAAAAAGCAAGCAATCAAATTAGATTCATTAAGACATTTTACCGAATAGTATATATGGATGGCAAACAAACATAAGAAAAGTTGTTCAACACCATTAGCTATAAGATGCAAATTAAAACCACAATAAATATCTTTATAAATCTATTAAAATGATTAAAATAAAAAAAATAATAACAAATACTAGTGAGAATGTGGAGAAACTGAATCTCTCATACATTGCTGGCGGAGATGTAAAATGAGACAACCAATCTGGAAAATAATTTGGGAATTTCTTATAAAACTAAATATATATTTAATTCTGACTCAGCACTTGCATGGCTGGGCATTCATCCCAGATAAATGAAAACTTATGATCACACAAAAACCTGTATGTGAATGTTCACAGTATCTTTATTCATAACAGCCAGAATATGGAAACAGCCCAAATGTCCTTCAGTGGGTGAATGGATAAAGAAACCGTGGTACAATGGAGAGGAATATTACTCAGCCATCAAAAAGCAAACTACTGATGCATGATACATATTGCATAAATCTCTGGAGCATTATTCTGAATGAAGAAAGCCAATCCAAAAATATTACATACTGTATGACTCCATTTACATAACATTCTCAAAATGGCAGAATTATAGAGATGGTGAACAAATTAATGGTTGCCAGAGGACAAGAATTTGTGTGCGGGATGGAGGTGTGTGACAATAAAGGGGTAGCACAAGGGAGTTCTTTGGTATTCATGGGCCAGTTTTGTATCTTGATTGTGTAGTTACATAAATCTATAATACAGTAAAATTGCATAGTACTACATGCACACACACACACTCATCTGTGGAAATAATAAAATCTGAATAAGGCACAGTTAACAGGATTGTACTAATATTAATTTCCTGGCTTTGGTATTGTATTCTAGTTAGGAAAGATGCTAGCCTTGGGGAAAGATGGGTGAGGGATACACAGGATCCCCTGAACTAATTTTGCAACTTCTTGTGTGCTTATAATTATCTCAAAAGCAAAATATTTTGAAAAAAACTATCAACTGTTTAAAGCAAAAGCAATAACAATGTACAGAGCAGTTTATAACAAATATAGAAGTAAATTACACAACAAAATAGCACAAGCAAGAAATGGAATTAAATACAGGTGTTAGATTCTTATATTGTTTCTGTAATGGTATAATATTAATTCAAGATTGATTATTATCTTAAGGATGCGTAGTATAACCTCTTGAGCAGCCACCAAATATCCAAGTAGTATAGCTAAAAGGAAAATAGAAGAGATAAAATGAAATACTAAAAAGTACTTGATTAGTCGAGGAGAAAGCATGAAACAAGGAACAGAGGGGACAAATAGAAATACGAACAAAGTGATTCAATCCAACCATATCAGTAATTATGATAATTGTAAATAGACTAGAAACTCCAATAAAATAAATTCTCATTTGGGGTTTTAAAGAAAGATCCAACTCTACGTTATTTATAAAAGGTACACATTAAATATAAGCACACATTTGGAAGTAAAATGGTTGAAAGAGATATGCTACACAAACACTAATCATAACAAAACTGGTATGGTTACATAAATAAGAGAGAAAGTAGACTTCGAGACAAGAATTATTACCAGTGAAAGAGGAATATTTCATAATGATAAAAGGATCAGTTCAATAGAACACAACAGTCCTGAACATATGCACCTAATAACATGCCTTCACATACAAATATAGACATCAAATATTGATAGAACCAAACAAATCCTTTGTCTTACTTGGATATTTTAACACTCTTCTCTAGAAAAAGCAAACGAAAACATTAGTAAACAATGGAAAATTTGAACACTATCCACCAAGTTTACTTAATTGACATTTGTGGAACACTCCACCCAACAACAGCAGAATACACATTCTTTTCAAGTGCACATGGAATATTGACTAATACAGATCATATATCGGGCTATTAAACAAGTCAATACATTGTTTAAATTGCAACCAAACAGAATATGGTCTCTAAACACAATGGAATTAAACTAGAAATGAATTTTTTAAAAAAACAAAAGAAGTCTCCATCCTCATGTCAGCAGTCTCCCTGCCTCAGATAACCTAAATAAGATTGTTTCACTCATTCTCTACTCTGTGGAAATCTGATATCCTCTCCTATATTAGTCGAGGTTCTTCAGAGAAAAAGAACCAACAGGAGTTTAAATATATTAGAGCTACTGACTGATTTATTTTAAGGAATTGGCTCATACGGTTATGGAGGTTCGGTAAATCCAAAATCTGCAAGGTTGGTAGGCACACTGAAGACTCAGTTGCAGTTCATGTCAAAGCAGCCCACCGGTGGAATTCTTTCTTGCTCAGGGGAAGTCAGCCTTTGTTCTATCAAGGCCTTCTAGTAATAGATGAGGCCTACTCCCACCTTGGAGGGCAGTCTGCTTTACCCACAGTCTATCCATTTAAATGTTAACCTCATCCAGAGAGGCATTTTCACAGTAACATCCAGAATAATGTTTAACCAAATATCTGGGCTCTACAGTCCAGCCAAGGTGACAAATAAAACTAACCATCACACCTCCCAACCATGATTTCTCCTAAATTAATTCACTTTATGAATCATCAGGCTACCTCACATATGCTGTTAATGAGAAACTTGGACCCTTCCATCAAGTTCCATCAAACCCACGAAACCAACAGAATCCTGTTCATAAGGTCTTTGTGGGCATAAGAGACTCTAGTGAATGTCCTGGGAGACAGGATGAGTTCTTCATCGCAGCACAAACAACCGCAAACTTTGCAATAAAACTCCTGCCATTTTGACCCACTCACTTTCATCCCCTTCCTTTTCTGTTCTCCCCTACTCCAAGTTATTGTTCATTTCTAATAAAAAGCAATCTAGATGTTTCTAATGATTCCTTGACGTTTACCTCCAGGATCTCACTTTCTATCCTGAGGTATTTTCCTAAGACAACTGCCTAAGCAACATTCCAGTACCAGCTGTAGGCCATCCCTTCATCTGAAGCCTCTCAACACCTGGTTCCCTCATTAATTTCGGTTTAAACTTCGATTTAATTCTCATTTTCTTCTACTCCCCTCCAAATCATCCAAAAGATGGAAAAACATGAAACCGATTACATTTAAAAAACAGTAAATTCCTTCTAAAAGAAGAGGCTCTGTGAACGCTGAGACTGGTGATAAGTGAGGGAATAAATGGATGCTTTCTACTTAGGACTCGGTCAGGTGTGGAAGAGTCACACCCAGGTGGCCCTGGGGCCGCAGGTTGATGGGGATCTCTCTGAAAGACGCCGGCCTATGGCAGACACCTTGCAAATGTGACCCACAGATCCCAGCTGTGAAGGCAGGAGTCACTCACTGGGCCCTGTGTCGCCAGCTCCCGCCCTAGTACAGTGACTGGAGGAATGGTGAAGGAAGCTTGCCTTTGACGCCTCACACCTCCCGTTTAGGGTCCTCTGTTGGAGCTTCTTCCCTGTTGAAATTCGCATTTCATTTCCCTCTTGAGTCCCTGTCATGTTGGACAGTAATGCAACCAATAAAATCAAGCGGATACCCGTGGTGTTTAATCTACGCCCTTGAAGAAAATACATTGTAAAAGAGCATACCTAAAAACGGCGTGCTTGTTGTCCCAAACGCAGGTCTAAGTGGACTTTCCCACCAATGGGAGAGATGTTTGGCGAGCAACTGCCTCCACTGCTGCCCTTCAGGCCTAGTTCACCCGAACTGGCGGGGAGAGGGGTTGGGAGAGGATGGAGCGCGTCCCGAAAGCTGAGGCGAAGCTCTGCACGGAGACTGCTCACGCACCAAGGGGCTGGGCGGCAGGCTCTCCAGGGCCCCTCTCCCAGCACCGCACCCACGTTCGGGCCTTCCTCCAGTCTCTGGGCAATCTTCACCGAGTCCCGAGCGGCGGATTGGGCTTTGCTGCGGACCTGCGTCCCTCCGGCTGCAACACAAGACACGAGGGGTCGGAGCAGCGCCCGGGTCCCGTGTTGTAGCCCGAGGTCTCGCACCGTGTCTCGGCGAGCCTGGCTGCGGGGAGCCTGCCGCGCGTCCTCTTCCGGGTGGGCCGCCCGGTTTGGCTTGGAGAATCCAACATGTTGAGCCTCAGGACTAGAAAGCTGTAAAACAGCAGGGGCTGGCTTTGGGATTGGGCGCTGGGACTGGGGCGGTGCCAAGGAAAAACCAGTGGTTTCGGTGACCTGCAGCCTGGGGCCTCGAGCGCAGAGCTCTGCGCGGGGCAGCGTGTGGCCACGTGCCCCCCCGCGCTGGAGAGCGCACATGCACGCAAATATTGAGCTGTCCACACGCCTTTTCCTTCAAATAGTGAATTATAGCTGTTTACAAGCCACTAATTATAGTTTATTACAATAGGTCCTAGGAAATGAGTTCTTACTCAAATACTATGATGAGAATTATATAAATGCCAGACTAGGACAATGAATTGCCCTGAATTATAATGAATATCTGCACTTTGGGAGTGAGGCAGTAAACACATTATTACGATCCATTTCCAATGGGTCTATGGAGGATTTATTGCTTATTTATGGCTGATTTTTATTCAAAAACTCCTACATATCATTTTTCTATGGTTTCTTTTTGGTGAGTCAGTTCTGGTTTATTCTTATAAAATAAAATGAGGTAGGTCCAGAATAAAAAAAAAAAAAGAATAAATTTCTCCTATAGAATCCCTCTGGGCTAAGTTCTTTGCAGAGATCATGGGCTTCAAAACTGACTTCTAGTGCCCATCTTTCAAGGAGGCAGAAGACTTAGCATATATTTGACATTAAGTCGAAGTGTAGAAATTAAACATCACATGGTTTTGTACCAAGGAGAGAATTTCACAGATTCACCAAGTAGGAGGAAGAGGGATAATAATACAGGCGTACCTTGGAGATACTTGGGTTCGGTTCCCAACCACCACAATAAAGCCAGTTGTAATCTTTTTGCTGGTAGAGGGTCTTGCCTTCAATTTGTGAAAAAAAAAAAAGGCAACACCTGTGAACCACAATAAAGCAAAGTACAATAAAACGAGGTGCACCTGTATCATGCCTACATTTGTAGAGGAATTTTAAATTGAACAGTTTTGAAAGGAAAAAATTCCTCCTTCTGCCTAAAAGATCAAAAAGATTTACAAGAGTTCTTCATAGATGACCTGGAGACTCACCATTAATATCTGAGTGTATACCATGCCTTGGAGGTACACATTCCCCCAAAAGTTATTTTGTTTCCCAAACTCTTTTCACATGCCAGGCAATCCTTACCCACATCAGGTTGTGGGGAAGCAATAGAGGACACAGGGCAGTTCGGGCACTGTTGGCTGCCATGCCATCTCCTTTCCCTGTCTCTTGCTCTCCATCAGAACCTGATTGTGTTCCCAGTAGCCATGTCCTAGCATCTTTTGCACTTGGTGGCCCATGACATAGTTCTAACCATGAGGGCTTTAAGCTATTTTTCTGTTGTCATGTGGTCTGACAACAGTAGGCACGTACTTTTTGGTTCTTGGCTTTTACCCTCTCTCTGCCCAGGATATGGATGTGCTGTCTGGAAGCCATCCTGTGAGCATGTGGGAAAAGGAGTCTGCATTCTTAATGGGCCTTGCACCAGCCTTGACCTCCGACCTCCAGGCTTCTTGTTAGTTACATCAATGCATTCATTCACAGAATATTACCACAGTAGCTCTTGTAGCCTTCATTCTTCTAGACACCAACAATACAGCAGGAGCAAGGCAAACAAAGTGTCCTTTTAATGTGTCCTTATAAAGGTCACATTCTATGGTAGACAGATTATACATGAGTAAAGAAGCAGATATATAATAGAAGGGGAGAGTGCTTGGGAGATAAATAAAGCAGGACAAGGGGGCTAGGAAGTGCAGGACAGGAGTGGTGCTGTAAAATTACAAAGTGACCTGAGAAGATATGAAGGAAAACAGGGCACAGACTATGTGACTTCTGCCACAGGAGGGAGAGAGGGAGGCAGAACAAATTATATCAATATTGCAGGCTTCAGAAAACCAGTGGATGGCAATAGAGATGAAAAGGGTTAGTGCTTTGTTTTCTGTCCCCTTGTATGTCAAAGAGAATTGCATTTGACTACATGGACCAGAAAACTGACTTCATGGCTTAAACAGGCAAGGGGCTTCTTTCTTCACACCCATGCCCACTGTGGCAGGCTTGCTCTCCTCTCTGTTCATGTCTCCAAGAAGCTCCCAACTCCCTGATCTTGCCCTCCATAAGCTCCTGGAGCACTGTGGTGTGTCAGCCCTGTAGCTAGTGGATGAATTTCGGGTGTCTCTGAGCTTTTCTGTCTTGTCTCTCCTCGACATCATTCACTTTTTAAGACTCTGTTGTGTTTGACAGGCCCATGACAGGACCTCTGCAAAAGGAGAACCTATCACACAGCCACCTGGCAGTGGCCTGCTGTTGGCTGTTGGGAGGAGCTCTTGACTCCCCAGGACCTCTGCTTAGAAAGTCCAGATGCCCGATGTTATCTGTGTCCATGAGCAGCCAATTTCAGAGGGCTGGCTCAGTCTGACTAAACTCAGAAGAAACTGAAATTCTGCACATGATGACCTTGCCTTTGAAAAACAGCATAAGTGAGTTTGTGTTATTGAGCTCTGTTTCAAGAAGGTGAAGCCATCCCAGTGCTTAATCAGCAGTTCTGATGTGAACATGTGTGACACCTATGGTGTATTTTGGAAAGTAAGGGACACAGAGGCAGTCAAGGACACTGAGGAGAATGCTCCGTGCTGATGCAAGAGCAAGGAGATTCAAACTCCAGCCCTGGCCAGAGAGAAGCAGGGTGAGGCACAATGAGGGCACCCCAGGAATGAACTGCATGCACACCATGCCCATCTGCATGATACTAGGAGAGCTGGTTGATCTCTAATGTCCCCAGCAACCAGCAACCAAAGAGTGGGCAAGGCAGGGGCAGAGCCTCGGTCCCTGGGAACCCTCTGTACCTGCCTCATGCACATCATCCAGGTGCTGTGGGCTGGGCCTTCTACTCCCAGTCAGAAGCCTGGCTCACTCTGGGCATTCAGTTGGAACAGCAGAGGGGCACCCCCCTGAGTGGAAGGTTAGCAGTGGGCCCAAGAGGAGATGGGGCCCAGCTGGAAAGCTCCTGGCCTAGCCAAGCTGGAAAGCAAGTCCAAGGCAGGAGGGGCCAAGAGAGGCCTGAGAGTGAAAGAGGGTGGTGTTGCAGGACTATAAGGACAAGACCAGCCTCCTGTGCCCCCATAGTGCCTGGGCCCTTCCCCAACACCACCCATCATAGTCCTGGAGAAACCAATCATTCTCTTCTCTGCCCATGCTGAGATGGGCTGTGTGACTTGTTTGTGCCAATGACAAATCAGAGGGGAGAATGGGAATCAGAAAGAACAGCTTAGAACAAAATTCAAGGCTCATCTGCTGGGTGGATGGTGCAACAAGGAAAAGCAGCAGGCAGGGAGGCCCGAAGGCCAAGGACAAAGGAGAAAAGATGCTACATAATTAAGTCAAAGAGCACCTGTAGCAGGTGGAGAGTTATGGGAAGAGGGTCAGGGGCTTCCTCAAGAAACGTGAAGTCTGGAATGGGGTAAGACTTGGGGGATTTATTTACTGAACAGCCAGTGACTTTGGCGAAGTACAGCTGGGTGTCAGGGCAGAAATGAGCTGCACAGAGCATCCTGGCAGCTCCCCCACTGGGAAGAGATAGGCCTACAGTAAGAGGGCAGTGGAACCCCAACCACAGCCTGTGCATCTGGGGTGCAGGCCCCTGGATGTCTCCCAGCAGGGGCAGGACTCAACAACCTGAGTTTGGAAGGGGAAAGGCTGTGCCAGAGACCAGAGCTCGTGAAGTAACCTGACCTGTGAGTGTCAGCCTTCCTGGAAGGTGAGCGCCCTGGCCCCTCACCACGCCTCACCGGGGTCACTCACAGCATGCCCCCATCCAGGCACAGTCCACCCCAGTATGGCAGACTCGGCGGAGGGAACACTGAGCAGCACAACCTGAGCCATCACTCACCTCTGCCTGGCCCGGGGTCTGACTTCAGGGAAGGACCATAACTCTTGAGGGAAATGGTGAAGACAAGGCTTGCAGAAGGGCAGAAAAGACCTGGCAAAAGGCATGCCTCATGCTCTGAGAGCTCCAGAAATTTACTGAATACTGGCAAACAAGTGAGAGACTGTAGAGCTACTTGAAAAATGACAAAGTAGGAAATATTAAAAATGGCATCACTGTGCAAGTAGGTGGGTTGCAGCAGGAGCACCAATTAAACAGACTCATTGCTTTCCATTTTCTGCAGGTTCTATTTTCACTCTATTTTCTTCTATTTACTTTTATACCCTAAAAAAAAAAAAGGCTTCACATTACATGGTCACCTTTCATCCATTTGTAATTCTCTCTCTCTGAGGTATCATAAATTTTTTTAATGTTATTATCATATTAGAGATCTAATACATTTTTCCCCTTGCCTTTAGAACATGAGGCTCACAGATGCTTTCCAAAGCAGGATGGAAGACCGCATGAGAAGGGAAGGGAAGGGTGGGAGCTACTGGTTTATGGCGTTTAATAGAACTGGCCCATTGGTAAAATCTCTACACCTACTTTGGAAAGAATGCTAATGAGAAAAGAAAGACTATGCCTCTTACCTTCTGCCAGGTTATTGAGAGGAGCATAGTGATGAAGAAGGGGTATAACCTCAAAGTCTGAAGATAAGACTTTTGAATTCTATGTGGTGATGTCCTTACTTTGGGACTTCAGCCAAGTCACTCAAACTTTCTAAGCCTCAGTTTCCTCCTCTGCAAAATGGGGATATGAAAAACTGTCCTGGCCTCTGCACAGAATTGTTTTCACAGGGGAAGCAGCACAGAGTCTTCTCCATAAGCCCTGAAAAGGGAGTGAGCACTAACAATAAAATGTTATGTTGATGCAAGATATTAGTGGAATTCTTATTTAAGAAAATTATTCACTCCTGCATTCGTTTAATGTTTATCGAATTCATTTAACATTATTATTCATTTATCATCATTATTGTACGTCTGATCCTGTGTTAAGCATTGGAAATAGGGTAGTGAATACCACACCTTTTCAGGACATAGTGGTCAGGTTGTTACCTGCAGCTAAGTGCAATCCTATTTCATATCCAAAGGGACAGTAGAGAGGATAAGACAGGGACTGAGATTTGGAGCCCAACTGCTGTGGGTTCAAACCAAGCTTATGATTTGTGTAACCAGGGGAATATTACATAGTCCCTCTGAAAACAAGTTTATCTTAAAAGAAGTTGGCCCTTAGTGCCTGACACAGATGGAGAACCCCATGTGTAGCAGCTGCTGTTGCTGCCATATGCAGTGCTGTTCTCTTCATGGTGACACATTTAGAGTGACATGATGGCTTACGCCTCAGGCTCCCTGCAAGTGTGACCCTCAATCAACTCCTCCTTGGTGGTCAGTCTGAATCTCAGACAACAGGGGAACCTCTACTGCCTCCAGCCCTGGAAGGATGAACTTGCCAGTGAGGCAAACCAGGGATGTGGCACACATGCTCCCAAGAGCAGGATCTTAGAGAAAGGGAAAGCCACTATGGCTGGTAGCCACAGAGGTGGCCTGGCTCCTTGCATGTAGTTGGGCTCAGCATATCCAGCCAAATAAACAAACCAATAAATGAAGATTGAATCTGAGCTAGGCATTTCACAGAAACCATGGTTATAGACGTCTGCATTTGCTGTGCATTTCCTGGGTGCCAGGCACTCCCCTAGTACGTGAGAAGAGTCTTGATCAACTCTAGCAAGAGGTTTGGGACTCACTGCCAGGTGTGGGTTACCTTCTGGGGAGATTCAAGTCACAGCTCATGAAACCACATAATGTGGGATCAATTCAAAATTGCAAAATATCAACCTGCAGATAAGACAGATTTGGTAGATTAATTTGAAAACATTAAAGTTGGGGAAGACCTTTCAGGCAGAGAATGTCTTGAAGACTGGATCCCCCTCCTTGCTGAAACCCACAAAGCTTTATCAAACACTGTGCTGTCTTCCATCCTGCTGCCTTTTGACCAAAAAGGAGGCTCCCCCTCCAGACTTGACTGGACATAGATTTTCCAGACTCTCTGAAACTATTAAAAAAAAACTTATGCTTCCATTCTCCAGGCCTTCTACGTGGACTCCTGCAGTGGCCTCCTAGTTGGAGGCCATTCTAATTCCTGCTAATTGTCTGCACTCCCCCTTCCCTCCAGCCCCCACCCCACCCGCACACACTCCATTTTTCCAGAGAGTAAAGCTTAACTCCTTAGCTTAGCGTTTAAAAATGCTTTACAGTGTGTGGTCTCTAACCATCTCCAGCTACTCCTCCATCAGCATTTCACAGTCCAGAGAAACTCACTGCTTCCTTGCTTCCCTCCTCCACAACTCTGCCCATACCAGTCCCTCCATGGGGCATGCTTCCTTTCCCATTCCTGGCTCTCTCTACACTCATTATTGTTAAGGGTCCTCTCTGCTTAGATGGCCCCGTTTCTCACTTCCTTGAGTGCTAAGATTGAAAGACATTTTTGACACTTCTTTATACTGTAGGTCTTTTAAACAATAAATCTTTTTTACATTCCTTGGTTGTAAGCTCCATTAGATTAGGAACTGAATCATGTATGGTTTTGTGTACCCTGTGGTTCCTAATAAGCTATCTTGAATATTGAGGGCATATAATAAATATTTGTTGCATAAATTAATATTTAATTACTTCATAAAATTTCCCTATTTGTCATGGAAATGGCCTTTTTCTTCCATAGTCACAATATAAGTCAACACTTCAGAAGCTTTTGCTGATATCATTTTCTTGAGCACTGTTATTAATAATTGGTCTTAAAATGCTCATTTAAGTGCCCAACTTGTACATAAGAGGTCTGCCTTCCTGTTGATGTTCACACTCAGCCATAATTATCTGTCAGAAGAGGCATGAAGAGGTAAAGAGATGAAAGCTTGGAAGGTCAGATGTGCCACCTCGAAATCCTGAAATGAGGGGGCAATTACCAACAGCCTTGAGTGCGGGGGATGTGGGGGTCAGGGTTAATTGTATGAGGCCACTTGTTTTTCATTTCATAGAAATCAGTCTCCCTCTGTCACCCAATCCCAACACACACCCACACACATACACAGAGCCAGCCCTCTCCCTTCTGGGAAGGAGTGACCCCAAATGCACAGGTCTGAAGCTAACTGAAGTGTGCTCATTCAAGGACCGGAACTCAAAAACACATAAGGGTCCAGATGGGCCTGCCTGGTCTTCCTAAATGTGAGTCTCAACCTAATTCAACCTTTCATTTATTCCTCAGGGTCATTATCATGAACATTATTTATTGTACTATGTAGTCATACTGTATCTGTCTCAGAATCTCTGTGTTTTTTCCTCTTAATTGCTAAAATATGTAGTTTCTGTATCTGCTTTTCATAATTTTCCAACCTCATACTGACTGTCAGATTCTCTGTGGTCACTTCATGAGGGGTCAACCTTTTTGCAAAGGCCAGGAAACCAGCTAGCCAGGCTGAAGGGCTGTGTCTGAGCAAGACGTTTGTTATTGGTCTTTGCTACATTTATTCTGAAAGGACTGAGGCCTTTCCTACTTGCTCTCTGGCTCCCTAGAAAGTTCAAGTTGTAAGAAATCTCAGTTCCAAGTGAAGATGATGGGCAGATCTATATCAGTGTATCATCTCCACTTTATGATCAGCAATTTAGTTTTAGTGCAACAGCATCATTCATTGCATTAAATTAATGCCAGTAATTTGAATTTTATTGGCTTTGTAGTTTTTATTACATTCAGTTAGAAATTTGTTCTGGCTTTATAGCTGTATATGAGCTTATAGGTATTTAAGTAGCTTTATAATAATAAAGCCAACACTGGGGATTCATAAGAATTTTTCTCAGTCCTGCTTTGCAAAATCTTTCCTGGTTTGTACCATGAGCCTGACACTTGACCTGCTCATTGGGCAGGCTTGTCCTTGAATCTGTTCTTGCCTACTGGTTGTTACTGATGTAAAGTGACTGGCAATAGCCATTCACACCAAAGAAAGCACTGAGGAGCCACAAGAGAACTAGGTTATAAGGCTATAAAGGGATCACTTGGATCATCCAGAACATACAGATATTAGTTTTTTTGTTACCATCAAAATATCCACAAACTTTTTTAAAAAATTAAACTTCTTACTTTGAGATAATTGTAGAGTTACGTGCAGTTATAAGAAATTATACCAAGAGATCCCATGTATCCTTCACCTTGTTTCTCCAAAGGTAACACCTGGTAAAACTATAGTAATATCACAACCAGGCCATTGACATTCAATGACAACACACCAATGTCAATGACAACACACCAATCTTAATCAGATTTCATTGGTTTAACATGCATTTATGCATTGGTTTATTTTTGTGTGTATTTAGTTCTGTGCAATTTTATCACCTGTTGTTTCCACCACCACAGTCAAGATCTAGACCAGTTCCATCACCGCAAAGATCCCTTTTGTAACCACACCCACCTCTGAATCCCTGGCAACCACTGATCTGTTCTCCATCACTATGGTTGGTCATTTCAAGAATGTTCGACAACTGGAATCACAGTATTCAACCTTTAGGATTGGCTTTTATAGTCAGTATAATTTCTTTAAGGTCCATCCAAAGCATAGCGTGTATCAATAGTTTGTTCTTTTTTACTGCTGAGTAGCATTCCGTCTTATGGCTGTACCACAGTTTAACTATTCACCTGTTGAAGGACATTTGGGTTGTTTCAGATTTTTGGCTATTACAAATAAAGCTGCTATAAGCATTCGTGTGCAGTTTTTTTAAATTAATTTATTTTTTATGGTGACATTGGCTAATGAAATCCAGTAAGTTTCAGCTGTACACTTTAACAGTAAGTCACATACATGTTTACACTGTGTGTGCAAATCTGTGTAAACACAGATTTCATTTCTGGGATGAACGCTGAAGAGTGAGAATGCTGGGTTATGTGGCAGTTTTAGGTTTAGTTTTATAAGAAACTGCCAAAGTTTTCCGGAGCACCTGTACCATTTTACTCAGGATAACGTTTTAAAATTCTCATCAAGAACTGAGGACTACAATTTGCAAAAACACTAATTTACTGACTGACACTAGATAACTAAACAATCAGCAAGGTGTCCTTGAAGATATAAAAAGGGAAGTGGCTAGTTCTATATGGGCAAAAAATTAACTCTTAATGAACAGATACTGGGAAAACTTTAAAGTTTCAAGTAGTTTTCTGCCTCCCAAATGATAGAGGCTTGAATTCTGAGGCAGTGTCCCTTGTAGGGAAAACACTCTAATAGCCTTTTGGTTATTTGAGTAGATCCCTCTCCTGCTTCCTTGTGTTTGGAGGTCAACCCACCTCTGGAAGGAGTCTGCGGGAGCTGGAGGAGAGTGTGGCACTGTGTGCGGAAGGCGCCCTTTGGTCTTCATGTGCCTATGGAGCTCCAGCTGCAGCGGCCCCTCTCTTGCCAGGGCACTTCACAGACCCTGAGAATACGGTCACATGTTTCTGTAAAATCTCTAGATGTATGATATTTTAACCGCCATTGACTAAGACCACCAACTTAGTCACACAGATGATGGTGAAATGGCCATGACATTTGGGGACTCAGTGGGGACCTAGAAGAGGGCCTGCCTCATACTTGAGGCCTGTAGCTTCTCCTGAGGCTGGAGGTTCCCAGAGTGGGGGGCAGTGGCCCAATAACATGGCCTGAAGGCTGTGCCAGAGACCACGGAGGGTTCTGCCCCAAGCCTAAGTGAGCAAGTGCTTGGGGGACCCTTAGACACAAATATGAAGTTGGAGAGATCCAATGTATAGGCAGGAAGCTAGTGAGGCTTACAGAGCAGTGCCCACAAGGCCTTCTACAAATCCTAGTGCCCAGGCTGCCTCTAGATAAGCCAAGTAAGGGAGAGGACTCATGCTGGGTGTGACCAGGCCCTAGGATCTTTCTAAGCTTTCCAGGTCATTCTAGGATCCAGCCAAGGTTGAGAGCTGCTGAGTTATTGGAATTTGGGCATTTAAAAGGACATGTACCTTATTTTACAGCCATAAACGGGTGATAGCAGGACTTTGCATTACCTGTATATGATTATGACTTTATTAAATTCATCTATGAAAATGGTGGGAAATATCAACCTCCATCTCATTTCAACTGCCTGTCTTGTTCAGCTTCCTGAAGCTGCTTTCATTGGCATTCTCTCCCTCCTACCCTACCATCCCCACTTCAGTTCTTAAAGCAGTCCCTGTGGAAACGGGCAGCCCTGAACTGAGTGGCCTGTGGCTGATCATCTCATTCCCCAAGATTCATTTGCTGCCTTTAATGCCAGTGACTGTCACAGGGTTCTCATGCATCCCTGCAGAGCCAGCCCTCCCCACCCATGTACCTCACTCATTTATGCTCTGGTTACAACCCATGGATACTATTCCATGGCTGAAGTCCTGCTGCCCCTACACCTGAGTGCCTCTTGACCCCTTGTCCAGAGTCTGTTACGACTCAGGTGGAGAACTCTAAGTGGCCTCCCCAACTCTTTAGCACTGACCATTCTGGATTCTAGGTCTCAAAACTCCAGCAGCTGTCCCTGTATGAATCACACCTGAGCTGGCCATGTGCTTCCCCACCTGGTACCTCTGTCACAGCACTTGTCACAGGGCTCATGCCAGGACCAGGTGCTTTCGACCTACTCAAGGAATCACTGTGCTCCATCACCAATTCAGAACTATGATAGAAAGACCATGTGAACAGGAGTCAGGAGATGGGCACTTTAATGCCGGCTTTACCACCTGACTGCCTGCTTATTGCTGCTGTTCACAAAATATTGCTAACATAATGACTTAGGAGACATTTAAAAAACATTTATCTCTCAGGTCTTAAAATCAAAAGTTCAATATGAGTCTTATGAGGCTAAAATCAAAGTGTCGGCAGAGCTTCATTTCCTCTGGAGGTTATAGGGGCAAACTTGTTTCCGTGTCTTTTTCACTTTCTAGAAGCCACCTGCATTCGTTGGCTTGTGGCTGCATCACTCTGACCTCTGCTTCTGCTGTCACAATTTCCTCTTTAATTCTGGCCTCTTGCTTCCTTCCTATTAGGACTCTTGTGATTATACCTGGATAATCCAGGATAATTTCCCCATCAAAATCCTTAACTTAATCACATTTGAAAAGCCCCTTTTGCCATGTAATGAAACATATTAGAAGGTTCTGGAGATTAGGGTATGGATATTTTGGGGGGCTGTTTTCCACACTTATCACAACTCCTAATTTGCTGTGTGATGCTGACCAAACCATCCACTCCTCCAAGCGTGCCTCCAAGCCTGCCTCATCTTGTATATCATAAAGAATTGAGCTCATTCACACCTTTTAGCTCTAAAATTCTATGCCTCTGTGATCCAGGGCTCACCAACACCCTTTGGTGTGATAGGAGCTGAAGTCAAGGGCTGTCCCTGTGGTTATGGCGGGACTGCCCCTGTAGAAGGCAAACAGCATAGGGCTGAGACCAGGGCCTGCGCCCTCTCAGCATGTTTCACTGGCTCTGATTAACTCAGTGTATGAAATTTTGTTCTGTAGAAACCTGGAACAATGTCTGAAATATTATTAGGGAATTATCTTTTCTGCTTTTCTTTTCCCCCTCTGGGTCTTGAGTAAAGCTATCTCATAAAGCAAAGATTACTCCTTGCTGTTCTTCATGGATTGGGATTTGCAAATTCAGTTTTCCAAACATTGTTTATTTTATCTTAGATGCTTTACTTGGTTGACAAAACACATTGTTATCTCCCATAACCACTGCCGTCAGCCATGCTCAGTGGAAAGGCCCCTTCCCGCCCTCAGCGATATTCTTGTTGAGCTTAGACCTCGCCCTCAGCTCCGTCAGCTTTGCTTTCTCCAGCAAGGCTCCCTCCTGCCAGGCTCCCATGAGGTATGGGAGTGGGGAGCAGTTTGCTTAGAGCACCTGCTTTTCTCCTTCCCTCCACTGGGTCTCCACTCCTCAGCTTGAGGAGAAGGGGAGGAGGATGTGGAAGAATGAGCTGGAAGGAGCTGGACAAGAGGCCTCCCTTGTCCAGTGCCTTGAGGCCAACCGTGCTAACTGTGTCTATCACCTAAGGGTGTTATCCAAATGCTGGCTGTCTCCAGGGGCAAGACAAGCTTCCTCAGAAGCCTGCCTCAGGGCCTCCCCACTGCCCCCTTCCCTGGAACGTGGCAGACCTGCCTCACTCAGCCTCTTGCCACCCCAACCCAGCATCAGCCTCCAAGAGTTCCCTCATTCCTCCATGCCTGTCTCAGTGAGCACCTCAGTGACCATTGGACCCAGGGAACCTCCATTTTGGCCACAATGAACGGCAGGCCTGTAGGGTGTTCTACTGCGGGCAGCCTCTCTCTTCACCAAGCCAGCTCTCATAGGTCCTTATCCTCCTGCCCAACAAGCATGCTGCATATGCAGACACCCAAGCAGAGAATGCCATGCCAGTCATCCCTTCTTCCAATCATTCACTCAGCAAACATTTATTAGTAACCAGCAGCGAGGCTGGCACAACTCAAGGTGCTGGGAATATAGCAAAGACATAGACCCTACCCTCATGGAACTTACTCATAAGTAAATGGTATGTTCAAAGGGAAGGGGAGAAGGAATAGAGTGAGGCAATGCAGATAAAGTGCCAGTGGCAAGGGGGAGTTTCACCTAGTTGTTCAGTGAAGGCCTCATCAGGAAGGTGACATTTGAGCAAAGAGTTGAAGAAGGTGAGGAAGTCGTCCCTGCGGATATCTTGGAGAAGAATGTGCCAAGCAGGGGGAGTTGGCCCTGAGGCAGGACCCTGTGCAGGATGTTTGAAGCATAGCGAGGAGGCCAGGGTGGCTGGAGCAACTGAACAAGGGAAGCAGCAGAAGATGAGGCTGGAGAGGTGAGAGGGTACACAAAGTGATAAAGGGCCTTAGAGGCTACCATAAAGTCTCTGGATTCAGTGAGAAGACACTGGAGGGACCTGGGCAGAAGAATAACATGATATGACTTTAACAGGATCCCTCTAGCTGCTCCGTGAACAACAGTCTATATGAGACCAAGGGCTGGAGCAAGGAGGCAGTTAAAGGCTACTGCAGTGACCCAGGATGATGGTGGCTTGCACCAGCATAGTAGCAACGTGGATGGCGAGAAATGGTCACTTTTTTGATATATTTTGAAGTAGAACCAACAGAATTTCCTGGCCTATTTAATGAGAAGTGTGAGTGAGAAAAGACAACAGGAAAGATGGAATTGCCATTAACTGAGATGGGAGGAGGGGCAGATTTGTTGGCAGGGAGGGAGATCGGGTTAAGTCATGATGCGGTCAGTTTGAGATGTCTGTTAGACGTTCAAGTGGAGCTATCAAGGAGGAGGCAGACATATGGGCATGAACTTCAGGGGAGAAGTCCAGGCTAGACACACAAACTGAAGGGCCATCAACATATATGTGATAGTAAAAGCCATCAGACATGAAACAGAATAGGGAGCCCAGATATGGGCCCACACAAATATAGTGAACTGATCTTTAAAAAAAAAAAAAAGAAAGGAAAAGTCAATGGAGTGGAAAAAGGATAGTCTTGTTAACAAACGGTACTGGAACAACTAGATGTCCATATGCAAAAAAAGAACTTAGACACAGACCTCCGTACACCTTTACAAAAATTAACTCAAAATGGTTCACAGACCAAAATGTAAAGTGCAAAACCATAAAAGATTTTCTAGGAGAAAATATGTGATGAGTTTTTAGATGCAATACCAAGAGCATGATCTATGAAAGAAAAATTGATATGCTGGACTTTATTAAAATAAAGCTGTGAGATTAGATAAGACCACCAAGAGAGGAAATGCAGCAAAAAAAGAGAAGAGGTCCAAGAACAGGTTCGGGAAACTTTCCAGCTTCAGTGTCATTGTTCATGGCCCAGAAATTGCTATTTTATAACTGTCAGAGATCTTTTTCTCTTCTCTTTCCTGTTGTTTCTGAAGTTTACAATTGCTGGGCTGTGAGCTCTGGACAACAAACCTGCTTTCTGTGGCTATTTGCACTTGTTCCAAGATAAGCCAAGACCATGACAGCCCAGGCCCCTGCCAGCAGTAACGGCAGCTTTCCTGTCTTCTATTCTGTCCCTACGCCTCCTGGCTTTCTGTCCCTGGACAGAAGCAGAAAGAAAAGCTGTGTAGCAAGCAAGCATCCACATTTGTCACTACAAAACCCTGTCCTCTCTAGGGAGTCATTTTCCCTTCCCAGCCCTAATTCCTTGCCCTTTTAAACCAGAGCTATTATTACTTCTAATTTGCATTGACTGCTCCCTTAGCAACCATCCCACATTGAATGGGATATCAACTTGCTTCTAATACTGCTATATTTACCAAAATCTTAGCTGTACCAGAGTACAATATCAAATGTGATCAACAGAAATGTAAACAGTTGTCACCACATCCACATACATGAATATCCTCCTTTATACAACAGCTGTGTGACAGCCAAGCTGACTAAAAGGCCCATTTTAGATGAATCCAGCTTTTCTCTTGCCATCAATAAAACACAACCTTATAACTTTATTTACTATTGAAACATTTTTGGACCCAAAACAGTGCTACTGCTCTTAAGATTTAAATTACATATCATATTTAAATAAGGGAGATAATTTCATAATACTTTTACAATTTATTAAGACTGTCTTTCTCAGAAAAGATTTAAACAGTGGTGTGCTGGTAAACAAGCTCTTTGGAAGAAAAAAAAACTAGTTTGCAGTGTCTGCCTACATCCACGGTGTAAGTACTCCCACTGTGCCTGATCTCAAGCTATCAACTGTTTAACAAGAGACTCACAAAATTCCTGACTATTTAATAAGCACAGTTTCTAGCACACCACTGGAAGGTACCCTGAAAGGATACATAAAACGCGTCAAGGTAACAAACAAAAAGTAGGTGAAAAGGAAGAAATGAAACAAGATAGAGGTATAAATGGCACCAGGAGTTTGTAAATATAAAAATGCATACTATAAAGCCCTACACTCATTTCAATGCCGACATCTGGCTTTAAGAAACTTCCAACACTTAGAGGAGACACTTTCCTGGTTCACAGTGTCCTTAAGATAAAAATAAGTCTCATGCTGAGAAGTGCTTGTTTCCTGTTCCTCAAGTAGGTCACATTTCTCCTGAGGGTGCCCATAAAGCAAAGACTATGTCACACAGTGAATGTCCTCATCAACAACAGGGTGATGGCTTGACCTTGAGTCTACAAGTAGGTAAAAGCAATTCTCCAGGATGCTGGGCGCAATTTGTTTAATCCCTGGCAGGTGGAGGTGTGGATGGATCTGAGCAATCTTCCAGGCTTCTGCCAAAGACAAAGCTGTGGTGAGTTTGAAATTGCTCTCCCAGGCAGATCTCCCCACGTGAGGGTCTTTCTAGAAATCCCAGTGTTTACAAGATTCATATGATGGGGCTTCTGCCTCTGATCAACAGGCTGGGCCTCAGGAACCAGAGCTTGGATCTCCAGCCAGATCAATCAAGAGCCTTGTATTAATCAATCCAGGGCCCTTGGACCCTTGTAATTTGAACGGCTGACCACTCTCTTTGAGGGCAAGGCACTAATTGGTCTAGTTCCCCAGCCCCAACCTGCCCTTCCTGGTCCTGCCCTTGTCCTCCCTGGCACCCCTACGGCTAAGCTCACACAGCGCCAGCACACATCCTACCAACTGGCTCCATTTGGGTGGGGACTCGCATTTATTGGCATGGGCGTACAGCAATGTCTCTCAGGGCAAGAAACAATCATGGTTGCCTTGTGCCACCACTGAAAACACACAGGATTCAACAAACGGCCTTTTTTATTTCCTCATCCCTGTTTTTAGGTAGAAGTGAAGACAGGTGGGGAGGTATTGAACAGTTGGCAGTAATTAACAAAATGATCACAACACCTAGAGTACACAGCACTTTTTTTTTATAGAGAGAATCTCGGGCCACCTTGGCCTGGTTTTCCTTGATGAGGACAAAGCCACCAAGGTTTGTACTTCACTCCAAGACCCGGTGAGACACAGGCACCCTGGCCTCACCCCATGGTGGACAGGCTCTCAAGACATCTGAGTCTGGGTAGAGAAATGGCAAAGGTTGTCTCCTGGGCCACGACCCATTCTCGCCCAGCCAATATGCCTGTTCTCCCACCCTGAGTCATGATGGCATGAATGCAGTGCCATCTATGCTATGGCATGTGGCCAAGCCACGGCTCTGCAAGGGACATCGAAGACCACAGTGCTCCTTCAGGAAAAGGCGTTTGACAGAGGCCACTGTGCTACCTTTAATCCGGCAGGGAAAAAAATGTTCGAGGAAAAGGAAACAGCTGTCTGTGCGTCTGTGTGTACAGACACATGCACTCACGGGGTTTCTTCTTTTCCATAAATTCTAATAACTCTGTATTAAATTCTTACTTTGACATAAATTATAGCCAGAGACAGGAAAATATAAAAACTAGGAAAGAAAGAGTCTATTTTCTAAAAAGAATTAGAATAGTCCTCAGTTACCTAAGAGGAGAAAGTATCGAGAACCCTTTTTGAGCTTTCTCTGCAGAAGTGTATTGGTTCCTTCAAGGTGCAAAGCAGTTGTGAGCTAAGCACCAGTCTGCTCCCTGGGCACATGGAACCTACCTCTCCTCTGATGCACTAAACTCAAATCTCAAATCAGCAGTCGATTGGTTGATGGACCCGAGAAAATTGCAAACATCTGGTGGAGAGATGTTAGGTATGAGGAATACAGTTGCAGGAAGCTTCCCACCTGTCCCACTCTAGCGGCATCGAAGGCAAATTCTTTCTGGAGGCCAAGAAAACAGTGAGAGTGTCTTGACAGAACTTACAGGGCCTGTCAAGGAAACAGTCTGGCACTGTCCATCCCTAATAAATATATACACAGACAGTTTTATAGTAGCTCTCTTCACGGTAGGTCAAAGTCCTTCCCTTGTTCTCTTTTCATTAGTCAGGAGACGTAAGAAATGAACCTTCCTTCTTCCACTCTACCCCACACCACCCTCCTGTGGACTTTGTCTAGGGTCGTAGCTGCAGGCAGTGCCTGACTAGTCCAGCCCAGTCAGAGCATACCCATTCCCCTTGCTGCAGTGTTTGGTTCAGGGATGGGCTACGACAGAGTGTGGCCTGAAACACAGGGCTTTCATCAGAAGCAGCTGGCAGTCTCAGTCCCTGCCAAGGAAAGCAGCTCCAAGAAACAGCCAACACAGAGGAGAGCCGAGCTAGGAGAAACTAAGAGAAATAGAGCCAGAGCAGAACCTTGGTCAAACCATGCCTGGAGCCTACGAAGCACAAAACCCAGTGAGTCTCCACTAATCTTCAAGCCTGTGCATTAGATGGGATTGTCAATAAAACATCCTAGCTAAAATACCACACCTCCAGAATTATTAAACAATCAATAGGATGGAAACTGCCAACATCTTGTAGAAGAGGTTTTAGAAATTCTGGCTTTAAAAGCTGTTATACTCAGGAAGATGGAACACCAACAGTGACATATTTTCATGTGGGCAATGACACTTCTAATAATTCATGTATCATTTTCTATTCACACACTGCTTTTAAAAGGATTTGAGTCCTTGTACAATAAAAAATACCTATGTATTAGGACAATTAAAATAAGAATTAAATATCCAGGGGAAGAGATAAATATATCAGAAAACAAAAAGTATAATCGTTATACTGGAATATACAATTTAGCTCAGAGAATCCTGGCAGCCAAGGTTAAAAAAAAAACAAAACACACACACACACACACACACACACACACACAAAAGCAGAGTAGCCTATTTTAACATAATTCTTATTATCTGAAAAAGAAAAACACCACTGTTTGCAAGAAGATATACTTTTTCTAGCAATAAGTAGGCTCTGGAATGGTTGTAGTCAATTTGGAAAGTTTAGGTGTCTGAATGCTGACATTAGCCGAACCACTTCAGCTTATCTATATTTAGAGGGTCAACAAAAGTGTCAACATTAATCTAAGTACTAGCACTATCAGAATGTTACCAGATTCTGGCAGAGAAACATTTACATCAGCACTTGCAAGAAAGTACAGTGGGTTGCAGTGAATTTTTGAAGAAAGTACAATATGACACCAACCCCATGGGGCTGCAGTCAAAAGCAGCAGGAAGGCACACTGAGAGCTTGAACTCTGCAGCCCCTCTGCACCCTGAGGATAGGGCAGGAAGGTAGAGGAGCTGAGGGAAGAAAAAGAAGAAGGGAGACCATGCCATGTGGGAGTCCTCAGGGAAGCAGCTAAGCTGCAAGACCCAGATGAATGCAGCAGGAGAGAGGTGTGCTTCGTCAGTGTGTGCTGACCCAGGGCGGAGATCTCATGGCTAACCAGCGATGGATCCAGGGGTCTGACATGAAGTGGCTGCAATGCCCACCTGCTCACCTCTGGTGACCATGCCCTTCCCATCCACCCCTCTAATTGTAGCCTCAGCTCAGGGGACAGTTCTATGTGAGTTGTGACAGCCCCTTCAGCTTGTACTGCAACTTTCTGCATTCCCACACTATCCCACTTTACCTGTGGCCCTTTAGAACAAGATAGTGAAGAGATCCAGGTAGCCTTCAACTAACAGGCAACTGAAGCTAGTGGAGAAATGCTCCAGGCTCTGGCCTTCTGCAGACAGCTCTGAGAGGCTTGCTTCCCATAAGCCCTTACCCAGAAAGATAACCTCCACACATATTTGCTTTTTCTCCTCCCTGTCTCACTCTCCCCTCTTCTGGAATCACCTCCCAAACAAACTGCCTTCAGCAAAGCCCTTGTCTCAGGCTCTGCTTAAAAGCAAATTTAAACAAGAAAAAGCATCAGCATAGGGACATCATAGATTAGAAAGCACAGCTCACCAAATTCTTAGCAGTTTCAAACTCATTATTAAAACCATTGACCACTGCCCTTCACTTTCTGGAGAGAGAGGTTGCACAGAAGGAAGAGGTTTTCTGGGAAAGATGAGCTCAGTGCTCAGCCAAAGGCAAAATATTTCTGAAGGCTAATCTATCCATTTCAAAAAAAATCATGACAGGAATTACCAAACCATGGAGTTGTTGGACTAGTGTGGAGTTCTCAATAAATGCATTTCAAAGTACTCTTTTTCTTGGGAGTTGTATTTGACTGTATACAAAAGTTATATACAAGTTGTATACAAAGGCTGATGAAATAAGTCTTTGTAGGGCTGCTTGCCAGTTTCCTAAGTGGAGCACATGCCCCTGATTTGAAGAAGAAAAAAAAAAAAAGGACTTTTTTTTTCTCATATTCTAATGCCACAGGCATCAAGGAAAAAAAAAAAAAAGATTCTTTAGTGCCTGGTAAGAAATATATTCTTCTCCAAGTTCTCAAAGGCATCACATTTTTATGAGCTGTTTGCAAAGTGTGAGAAAGATACCTTTCATGATTGCATTGCGTTTATGCAACTGTATCCAATGGTCAGGACAGAACCCAGGGTTTGCCTGAGGACAGCAAATGAGTCTACTGCCAGACAAGACGCGGGGTCTTCCCCGAGCAAGGAGAGTCTAAGGTTATTATTTTTTCTATCCATCACTCATCTCAACGATTCAACTTATGGTCCAAGGCATTATTCAGAAGATAAAATGTTATTAAAATTTTTCATTTCATGAGACATTTCATGAGACAGTTCTCTAAGAAGGGAAAGCTAGTTTCCTCGGACACAAGAGGACATCCTGCTTCGCCTGATGCTGTTGTTTCTGAGTGGCTCAGAAAGACGGGGATCCAGGCCCGGAACCACGAGCCTTGAGAAGAAGGCACCGGCCAGTTAGTGCTGAGGTCTCTGAGCTTGGATGGAGGCCCAATGTGCCTGGAGCCTTGAGAAGAAGGCACCGCCAGTTAGTGCTGAGGTCTCTGAGCTTGGATGGAGGCCCAATGTGCCTGGAACTCAGACCTCTAGGAGGCTCTGAGTAGCTGGCGCTGGAGTCTCTCAGAGAGGCTGGCTTTGCAAGTGTTGGAAAAAACTACAAAGATGTTCAAACAGAATTCAGCTGCCTCCAAAGGAGAAACTGTCCCTGCCTGGGTGCCGAACCACTGTTGGAGTGATGTTCACAAGAACCACAAGTGAGGGAAAGGGCGCTAGAGAGCAAGGCCCTCCCGCAGCCTCGCAGTTTCCACCTAGCGCCCCCTACTGGCAGAGCTTGAAAAGCAAAAATGAAGTTTTAGCGTCTCAGCCCCAGCATCACAGAACACAGGATGGCTTTGCAGCTAAGAGACAACAGCTTGATGACTGACGCAGCATTCTACAAGACTTTCAGCCTCAGAATCCTAAAGCTCTAATTTTCAAATCTTTCTTGTGCTTGCAATTCAGTGACAAAGTAAAATATCAAGGGAGCGGTGGAGAAACTGTAGTTTCGTATAAAGTTGCCAAAAGCACAGTCAGCTCATATGGTGGACTTTGGATAAAAATTGAAGATGGTAAGAGACACAGCACCTGCATATTTTATAAACTTCAATATCAAACAAGTAGAAGGGTAAACTGAAGAACTGCATTGTGTTAAAGATGAACAAATAATAGATAATATTTGGGATACCACTGGAAAAACAAAGAACATGGATAATGGCAGAGGAGGAAGGGGTGGAGTTCTTCTGGCATTGAAGCAAGTGTTGTGCATCCTAGGAAAAGACTGCTTCTGCTTGTAACATTAATTTTGAAGAAAGCAGCCACATGAAACAGCCTGCAGATCTGCGGCCCACAGACCTTCTGTGAGGCTACCTGGAAAGCAGGCCAATGCTTAGAACCTTTCAGAGCCCACATATGCCCCCTCCCAGGTATTAACGGACCATGGTACTGAGGTCACTCCCCATTCCCACAAAACAAAATAATCCATTCAGTTCAGTAAAGTCAAAAACATGTAAAGTTTTGGGAATGATTTCTGTTCAAAATCAAAGGACATGCAGATGTAAAGGACTGACATTAACTCAGAAATCTTGCATTTAAAGACATTGGATAGTCAAGATATTATTGACATTCTAGAAAAGAAAATCAGCAAGGCCCGGGGAAATGGCTCCTGTGAGAAGATCCACACTCACAGCCAAGGCCTGAGAGGGCGAGGACTTTTGAAAACCTCAGGATGGAAGTCATGCTCCCTTCATGAAAAGAATGACCCTCCCTCCACTTCCCGGGCCTCCTTTCCCAGCCTCCCCGCAGTCACACAAGGGCTTTGGGACCTCTGGCACGGGTACCATGCAAGGCCTTCTCCTATCAAATGATGATAAAGAGGACATTTAGGTTTAGGATAGGAAACATAAATATACAAGAATGTCCTAGGGTAAATGCATTATGCATCTTCTACAAACCCCCCAGAGCTCTAGATGGCTATGATTATAATTCTGAACTGTTTGTTTTTGTCGCCTTAAGCTTTGGCCACTTGCTTCTGTACAGGGTGGATGTTTTTCAAGTTCAAAGTAAAAAACTATGCCTTTTATCTTTCTTATAAGGTTTTTCTAATCTTCACCTGGCATTCATGTGCTTCTGGCAACAGAGGTTTCTATCCATTGTGACTCAATCCCACTAAGTAAATTTCAATGCTTTGTGGGCGCTTTAATTAGCTTTGGGGGGGAAAAAAGTAATTATAATGTGGTAATAGTCTTTCAAGAAGTCAGATACCTCTAGAATATCTCTCCTCCGCCTCCACCCCTACAGACAAAGAACCAAGGAACTCAAAGGTCTCGGGTGATTGATGAAGTCCCCCAAATTGTATGCAAGCCTTTTGTGCACATAAAGGGTGCTTTTGTGAGAGAAGTCAACAACTTTCAAGAGATTCTCGGAGAGTTTCTTGATCCTCAAAAGGTTGCAAATTCTGAACCTATTTAAAATCTGTTGCATAAATAAATGGAAGAAAATTAATAAATGTATAAATGTTATTCTGTCTGGCATTTGTCATCTACTCAATTTCTGTTCCCCACTCCATTCGCCTTGTACCTCCACCCACCCCACTCCCACACATTTAGCCCCTTTAATCTTTGCTAGGTGGTCCTGATTTTTCTGAACTGTCTGGGTTTCAGACAGTTCCTTTTGAACCACACATAGGTCAATGATTGGTCCGCATACCCCACATTCCCTGGGAGGAATATTCTGGGGAATCATTATCTTCACCTAATACAATCTCCTTGCCCTTATATGAAAAGGCCCCTCTAGCTATGGGTGGAACAGAGTTCTCAGATAAGGACAGCAACTCCTACATACAGCCAGAGAAAGAGAGAATAGCAGAGAGAGGCTTTAGAGAAAGTGGTTAGAGAAAAGTAGAGGGGAAAAGGTTCTGGCCTGCTGGGAACCTCTCCTCCATACCTAGGCTGGGCTTCCTGACAGCAGCCCCCACCCAAAGGCCAGCCCTAATGCCTGACATTTATACACAGAAACACACACGCCACCAGCACCACCATCCCCACCTTCACCCACCACCTTCTGAGGCCTGCCAGCTCTTGTAAACTTTTATTCATTCTAATGTAGGGAGGAGGCAAAAGCACTAAAATGTTAAATCAAGTTATATTCGGAGACTGCAATATGTTCATCAGCCCTGCAGCCAGACCACAGGAAACCTGCAGAACAAAGGAAGATTTCTGCTGGATTGCTAACAACTCATTTCTCCTTATAATGAAGGGAAAACAGGAAAACAGAGTCTTTAAGTAGTGCCCTACACAAAATAAAATCATTCATTCCCTTTGGCTAAAACCGTAGGGAACCTATGGATCAAGGTCTGGGAATTGCAAGCAGGCCTTTCAAGCTACGTATTCTTACCTTTTCACACTACATACTCTTATCCTTCTTCACTGTATGTCCATATCATCAAAGGAAAATGGGTAAACAAAGTCTTTAAACAGTAATTCACAGAAACTAAAGAATGATAGATAAACTGAATTCCCCAAACTCAGTGTTTTTCTCGGTCCCTCTTGCTGTCTTTCTCTCAGTACTTCTCAGTGCCTTTCCTCTATCTCTCTCACTGTCCTCATCTCTCGCTATTGTCTCTGTCTCTCTGAGTCTCTCTCTCTCTCTCTCTCTCTCTCTCTCTGCCTCTGAGGGGAGACCACCTTTTGTCTATGGGGCATTACCCCATCTCTAATGAAGTTTCTCTTTGACTCAAACTTTGGTATATGCTTGAAATCTTTCTTGCCCTCTGCAAAGAAACCATTTTTCTCTTGGAGCAGGGCTTGAATCCCCGCACACCCCTCCAGTCAACACCCTGGAGGCCCAATTGTGTACCAGCCACTATACTAAGTAGGCATCGAGGATCAAAGTTTAGTAAGCTTAGAATCTGAAAAGAAGGCAAGACAGACACAGATGGAGGTTGTGGTACTATCACCAGAGCAGGACCAGGAGCCCAGTGATGCACAGCTCAAGAGGGCATAATCATGGGCGTCTATGGGGAATTCATTCCCTACCCCCAACTGTCCATTCACTACGTGAACATGGCCCCTGGAGTTATGCCACCCAAAGAGCCTGGACATGACCCAGGAACACACAGATGGGTAGAGGAGGTGCTAATAGTAGTCATCACCATCATGTTGTGATGACAGCAGCTGCCTAGAAGATGGGACCCTATGTCCTGTCCGTTACAAACCTGGTGGCTGCACTGCCTGCTCTGTTCTGCGTGTCCTACTCTAGCCCTTTAAAAGCCACCACATTAACCCTATTAGACACATAGGCAAAGGGTATGAACAATGAACTTATGTGCCTATAAAGAGATACCCAGTGCTACTAGTTGTAAAAACAGCACAAATAAAAACCATACCAAATGGATGGGTAAACGTTTTAAAGACTGTTAATATCCAGCAGTGATGAGGATGTGGAGAAATGTCCTTCTCATATATTACTGGTGAGGGTATAAATTTTTACCATCTTTTGAAAAATACTCTGGCAATATCCAATAAAATTAGAAATATACAACATCTTTGACCTAAGAGTCTGTTTGGGAAATTTCTCCTTTATGAATTAAAGCATCAGCCTTATTTATAATGAAAAATGAAAATAAAACTGGAAATATCCTAAATATCCACAATAGAGGAATGGCTAATGAAATTATGATATCTGTATCAAAAAATATTACACAACCATGAAAAAAGGTAAGTATTCATATTTGCCTAGGAGTATACCAGTGGTGTATTGTTTAGAGGGAGGAGATAAAAGAAAAATTTTTAAAAATGTATGTAGAAAAATTTATTTTTGAACAAAAATATAAGTAAAAAACCCATATACATTTCCATACATGCATGCACACATATACTCAGGTACACACACACACACACACACACTTGAGCAGAGTGAAAGATGCAGGTTACAGATTATATTATTCAGATAGGTTACCTCAAAAGGTACAGTTAAAGACAGAGAATTATTGAGTTTTCCTTAATACATCTCTGCTTTGTAACACTTGCTACAATGAGCACAATTTTGTCAGTAATTAAAAAAATTCTAGACAAGAGAATAAGAAAACAAGACACAGACTGGAAGTTGTAGGACTGTTAAAGAGAATTCTTAAAACTCAACAATAAGAAAACAAACAACCCAATCAAAAAATAAGCGAAAGATATGAATAGACACCTCACTAAAGAAGATATAGAGATAGCATATAGGCATATGAAAAAATGCCCAATGTTATATTCATTAGGGAATTTCAAGTTAAAACAATAGGATACTACTACAAATTATCAGAATAGCCAAAATCCAAAACATGGACAACACCAAATATTGGCAAGGACTTGTAGAAATTGGAACTCTTACTTATTGTTGGCAGGAGTACAAAATGGCACAATCACTTTGGAAGACAGTTTGGCAGTTTCTTACAACTGAACATATACTTACCATATGATTCAGCAATAACATTCCTTGGTATTTACCCAAATGAATTGAAAACTATATCCATGTAAAAATCTTCACGTGGATGTTTCTAGCCTCTTTATTCATAATTACTAAAATTTGGAAGTGACTAAGATATCCTCAACAGGTAAATGGATAAACTGTAGTACATTCAAGTAATGAAATATTATTCAGCACTAAAGAGAAATGAGCTATCAAGACATGAAAAGATATGGAAGAAATTTAAATGTACATCACTAAGTGAAAGAAGCCAATCTGAAAAGGCTGCATACTGTAGGATTCCACTGTATGGCATTTGAGAAAAGGCAAAACTATGAAGACAGTAAAAAGATAAGTAGTTGCCAAGGGCTGGGCAGTGGGAAGAATGAATAGATGGAGCACAGAGAATTATCAGGGCAGTGACACTATTTTGTATGCTGCTATAATGGTAGCAACCTATCATTACACATTTGTCAAAACCCATAGAATGGACACCACCAAGAGTGAACCTAACGTAAACTATAGACTTTGGGTAATTATGATGTGTTAACATAGGTTCATTGATTTTAACAAATGTCTCACTCTGGTGAGGAGTGTTGATAAAGAGGGAGGCTGTGGAGGGGGTAGGGGTATTACATGGTAAATCTCTGCATTCTGCTCTGTTTTGTTGTGACTTTAAAATTGCTCTAAAAATAAAGTCTACTTCAAAAGTTTTAGTAACTCTGAAAAATTCTAGTAGAGTTTTTAGCTTTAGATATAGCCTATTTGAAAATGATTGTCATGTGGGATTAGTTCCTCATGGGCCTGCCATTCAGGGAGATGCTATGGAGCAGTTAATAAGAAGGGAATGGAGCTCTGTACACTGCATTGGAGACACATTGCAGGCCTAGAGATATAATATTTAAAAAGGGAGCAAAAGAGATGCATAACAATACATACAGTGCGACACCGTTTGTGTTAAAATAGAGACAAATCAGGCATGTGTGTTTGTTAATGCATAGAAAACTGCTAGAAAGAGGGTAAGAGATTTAGTATGATTACCTACCTCTAAAAGATGGGAGAGAGGTCTCACATTCTCCTGTCCCATCTGAACTTTATGACAATAGATTAGCTTATAAATAAGTAAAAACTAATTGTTTTAGGAGAGGCATTTTTTCCTTGCCTCATATCAGCAGACTGCACTGAGGTGTGACTGCATACTCTGACCAGTGGTTATAAAGCCTGTGTTAGCCTCAGGCTCAAAAAATCGATCATCAGTTTCTATTTGTGGTACCACCTGACCCTTAGGAATTATAAAACGAAACGTCATAACCAAGTAAGGATACATGCAACTTAAAAAATTATTGTGATACCTACATTTATATAATGCTTTATAGTCTAGAAGGGCAAAAAATCCTTTGTGAAAAATCTGTCTTTATGGAAGTAATATATAATGCAAGCTGTACTCTTAAAGGTACGTCATAAACAGAATGGCAAACTGGTCCTCACTCTAAACACCTATAAAAAATACCAAATAAATGCATCAGCAATTATGAGAGAATCCACTTTACAAAAATACTCTTTCCACACAGAAGATCACATATACCTTTAGTTAAAGTACAGCATAGGACAAATTAAAACTATGCCTTCAAAAGCACTCAGAAGTCACTGATTTTTCTCCTAAGCTGCCTTTGTCCCACAGGAGCAGTCTAAGTCCCACCCAAAAAGCACTGGGGGATCATGTGACTCAGAATGTAGAGGAACATCTCATGCTCCCAACCTCCCCAGTCACCTCAGACAGAGCAAAACCAGGTATCTACAACATGGGGAGGATTTTGGTTACCCTTGGTATATACTAGGATGATGTTCCTCTTAATTCATAATTTTGAAAAATTTTTTGTATTATTTTGTATGTTATTTTAAAGGAAGCTTTTAAATGTGGTAACATTGCTGAAAATAAATGTTTCAGTGGGAAAGAATTATCATGTTATGACAGACATCTATGGGAGAGTATCAGTTACTAGATAGCTAACTTTTCAAGATCATTGATTCCACAAAGGAAGCACACAGTTGCTTATATAAGTTAAAATAAAACAGTAACAGCCATGGCTACCATTTGTTGAGCACACACTAGTGTTTACAAGCACTCTCTTTAATCTTCACAATAACCCTATGAAATGGGTACCATTAGCCCCATTTTACAGATGAGAAAACCAAGGCAAAGAGAGAAAGCCTGCTCAAGGTCACACAGGCAGGAAGGGGTGTAGTCAGGACTTGCTTGATCCAGTTCTCCAAGCGCTCAAGGGCCATGTACCTCTCCAAACAGGGCTGACTGGATAAGGGATGTAGGTTAATAGGTACGTAGCCAATTCAGAGCACAGCAATGACCTTGTTGAGTGGCCTACCCGGACATGAACTGATTCAATCAAACTTCCTCTCTGAGAATAGGAGCTAGGTGACCTGATAGCATTGGGGAACTATGAGCTCACAATATGCTCAGAAAGGAGTCCATAGGCAGCCTGGGGTCATGCAGGCACTGAAGCTTCAGAGCAAAGGAAGAAGAGACAAGGCTGAACATGGGAGCCCTGTGGGTGGCCCACTCTTGTTAATGCCAAAGCACAAGAGTAATGATCCTATAGGACTTTATTCCTGAGGTCCTAGAGATGTCTTTCCTGTCCCAAGCTGCCACCAGGTAACTAATGGCTAAGGAATAGCCATCCCCTTCCTCTGTGGGCTTTTACCATGTCTAGTACAGTCAGAGGCCCAACTAACGAACCTCACTTGTTGGTCATCCTAGCATTTGGAGGCAGGTGGCCAATTGATTGTTTCAGCACAATTCAGCAATGATTTAATATTTTTTACATTTCTGTAAGTTGGCAGGGCTTAGCTGGCTAGTTCTTTTGGTTCATCCAATATGGCTTCATGCACATGACTGACACCTCAGTTGGGGCACCTGGAATAGCTGGGGACTGGTAAGGCCTCTCTTTACATGTTTATTCATTATTTAGTAGTCTAATTGAAGCTTCTTTACATGGCAGCTGAATCTCCAAAGGGTGAAAACAGAAGCAACAAGGCCTAGGAAGGCCTTCCAATGCATTCTATTGGTCAACGCAATTCACAGGGCCAATCCCACTCAAAGAGAAAAGAAATAGAGTCTACTCCTTGATGGGAAAAATGATGAGCATACAAGAATATTTGGCAGCCATCTTTGCGGACAATCCACAGTAAAATTTAAGTGGCAGTTGTTAAATCTTACTCAGCTACCAGGTGCCCTTCTGCCCTTTCCCTTTCTTCCTTGTTCCTGCCTAGATTGTGGGTATGATAACTGAAACTTTAGCAGTCACTCTGCAACCATGAGGCAACATGGAAGACAAAAGTTACGCACTGAGAATAGCAGAAAGAAAGAGGGAAATTAGGTTCCTGGTGAGACAGAGTTGCTGCTACACCAGCCAAGGACTGCTGACTTCCAAAGTGTTAGGACATTAAAAAAACACAGACCTATATCTTACTTAAGCAAGGTGATTTTTTAACTCCTCAGTGGCCACAGGCTCAGACTTGAACAACTGACAGAAGGAATCACATAGCCTACAATGCGACATTTCCTGTTTTTAAAAAATATAAATCATAGCACATATTCTGATTAATCACTTTAGAGCCATAAGAAATATACTAATGCAAGAATCAATATAAAGGTTTAGTGACAAGGACTTTGCCTCTAAGATGCTGGGAGTCAATCCCTGGGTGAGGGCTTATGAGAAAGTGTTAAGAGGCTACTTAATATTTTCATATAAACACTGCCTGAGAAAAATACTTTTATTTTCAGCCAAAACTAAGCTTAAATACCTGTTCTGAACTTCCCACCATTTAGGAAAAAATGGTATGTGCAGTGCAAATGTTGTCAGCATATCTTTCCCCCATCTCCACCCTAGTTTCTCATTTCTCATTCAGTTAACAATCCCTCCCCAATAATTAAGGCTTTATTGTCATGTCTGATTCATGGAAATATAGCCTGCCTTTTCCTCCCTTTTCCAAATTTTTAAAAAACACCAATGGGCAAGTTTTAAAACATAAGAATAGGATTTTTACAGGTGTGCATAGGAGAACTCTAGTACTAGTAAGTGGAAAAGTGGGAATGACAGTCATGCTTGACTGGGGCATACATGTGAGTTTGAAATGACAAACTGCCCCTCAGCCATCAGGTACAAGTACAGGACAAATGGCAGCATCAGAGCATAATATATATTTCTTTTAAAAAGTAACCACACTTAACTATGTTATTATTTCACTCATTTTTGTCTATGTTTTAGCAAATATTTTGACTTGTGCATGTATTTCAAATTATTAGAGTATTTTAAATTTCTATTTTAAACTACTAGTTAGCTATCTAAAACAAATGGACACATTCTTGAAATATATCTAAATATAATTAGAATACTACTGCTGCTATATACATCATTGAGACTTAAGAGTAATACGTAATTTGTTGTGCTGTTTGCATCACTTTAATTTTAAAGTCTACTTACTTTAATTAATGCCTTTTCTAGAGAATCTTCTTTGAATATTCATCAGGGTATAGAAACAACTTGGCTCCTTACAACTTATCTCCTAATCCAATTAAATGTTTATATCTTACTTAAACATTTGTCTAAAGAAAACTTGTTGCCTACACGTTGCATATGTTTATATTTCTACCATGATAACCTTGAAATTCCAAAGATAACCAATGGATTCTTAACCAATGACCTCTGATGCCAGTGATCTGTTCATTGTCATGCCCGGACAGACGTCAACCGGGACAGTGCTCTGCCACTAACGTGCGCACCCTACCCAGCTGTGGGATCTACCGGGTCCACACGGTTTCTTTTTTTGAATTCCCATATTTTTACTTATCTTTCTGTTCTTTGCTTTCCGTTTCCAATCTCTCTCACTGCTTCAGCATCCACTGACTTTCAATCTTAAAACCCCCTAAGTGGTAGCTGTTTCTTCCCATCTGCTGCTCATCATTTACCCACGCAGTTACTCAAAACCCCAGGCACTATCTCTGGTTACAAAATAAACGGTTCAGCTAAGGTCCTCAGGGGAATGATTAATGCCCAGCAGCAATAAAATAACGACTCCCCTGTCCCTCCCACACACATCATCTCATTAGCATGATTTATTTTTAAGGCTATTACTATGAACACATTTTAGAAGAAGGTCCTTTCACATGTCCTGACCCCAGCCCTGGAAGACGGTTGTGTCCAGGCCCTTATCCTAAATCACCAGCTGCCTTCGCTCTCCTCTTCAACCCATTTTGTCCACCGACTGCTTGAGTCCTGTGACCCAACTCTGACCAGGACGCGAGAGTCGATAGGCTCACCTGGTTTCGTTGTGGACCGGTATGCCGGCTCACCTGGTCACTCACGGACTCAGTCGTACGCTCACCTGGATCACGCTGGGACTCCGGCACCGGCTCACCTGGTCACCGCGGAGCCACACCTGGGTTTCCCCCTCCTGCCTGCGCCTCTGAGGCCGCTCTGGAAGAGGCTCTGCGCTGCTGCAGCCTTCATGCCGGGCTGAGTGGACAGCAGGGAGTTCTAGCCAAGTTATCCCGTGTGCCTCGAAAGAGACAGCTACTTGGAATAGATATATTTTATTTCGCAGGGTCTTTGCGTTCTGAGTGATCCCTCTAGACCAGTTCTCTCGGTACACTGACGGAGACCTCCCCGGCGCTCTTCCTTTTTCTCCCTTTGATTAGGGAATCCGCTGCGAGGAGCGGGGGACCCATCAGAAACAGAAAATTACTTTCCCCCCTGCTGGTGATTGTGCGGAACTGCATGTAGTGGAACAAAACAGTAAGGTTTTCTTCCTAGCTGTTAATGTTGGCGGGTTTCCCATCACCGCCCCCCACCCTCTGTCAAAAGTTTTGAAAACTTTACTTTTTATTCATTTTCCTTTTTAAAATGCCATGTTAATAGAAGGCAACTCATAGTTAGACTCCAGATTAATGAGAATAAGAATAATTAAGACATACGCCATCTTTCCATTTTTCTCCCCTCCAGGATTTATTTTTAAAATTACAAACATGAAAGTAGGCAGAAGAGTATAATGAAGTTCTAGCTTTTAGTAATGGTAGACTAACCTCCCTGCAAATAGCAATTATAATAACTGAGCAAAACATTTAAAAAAGTTATTTGAAAGCCCTGGAAGTTGACTAAAAGAAGGCAGAAACTGGAGAGGAGACCACCCTTGGAAGATGAATGGAAATTGTTGAGATTTGTGACTCTGTGGCTTTTCACCCAAGGGTAACTTCAATCCAGGAGCAGCTCTAACTGCAGAGAGCCACAACCTGAGTAGCTTGATGGGGACAGCAAACAGAGTTTGAGGCCGTTAGAATTGAAGTGTTAAGGGAGGTAATCCAGGGAGAAATACATGGAGAGGAAGAAACCCCAGGTATGTGTAACATTATTTCTATTGGCATCATAACACATTACCACAAGCTTAGTAGCTTAAAACAACACAGATTAATTATCTTTCAGTTCTAGAGATCAGAAGTCCTGTAAAGGTCTCTCTGGACCAAAGTCAATGTGTTGACTTTGTAGAAGCTGTGGAGAAACCGTTTGCTGCTCATTCAGGTCAACAGAATTCAGTTCCTGTAGTGGTAGGATTAAGTTTCCTGCCTTCTTGCTGGCTGTCAGCTGAGGATTATTCCCAGCTCATATAGGCCACTGTTGCATTACATGACTTGAGGCTTCCTTCCTCCATCTTCAAAGCCAGCAACTTTGGGTGGTGTCCCTTTCATGCTTCAAATCTGTTCTTCTTCTGTCTCATCTCTAACCTAGCCCAAAAAGGTTCTCTGATTTTAAGGAATCATGTGATTAGACTGGGCCCACCTAGATTCTCCAGAATCATATCCCCATTTTAAGGTCAGGAAACTTAATAGCATCTGCAAAATTCCTCTTGCTATGTAAAGTAAAACATTCACAGGTTTCAGGGATTAGGACGTGGGCATTTGCAGGGGCCATTGTGCTACCTATCAGAGTCTGCCCTCTGACTCCTCAAAGATATCACACCCCAATATCAATAACTACATTAAATCTAAATATACTAGGCATGCCAATTGAATGACAGAGATTGTCAGACTGGATTCAAAACAAAACAAAACAAAAACAAGACCAAACTGCATGCTGTATTAAAAAAAAAAAAAAGACTTTAACTACAAAGAAACAAATAGGGTGAAAGTAACAGGATGGAAAGAATTACACCATGCAAAGTAAAAGAATAAGAAATCTGAAGTGGCCAACAAACATATGAAAAGATGCTCACCATCACAAATCATAAGGCAAATGCAAATCAAAACCACAGTGAAATATCATTTCACATCCATTAAGAAGGACACTATTAAACATACAAAAACACAATAAAAGTGTTGATGAGGATATGGAAAAATTGGAATGCTTGTGCACTATTGATGGGACTATAAAATGGTACAGCCACTATGGAAAACAATATGAAAGTGCCTCAAAAAAATTAAAAAATAGAATTACCATATAATCCAGCAATCCCACTTCTGAGTATTTATCCAAAAGAATTTAAAGCAGAATCTCCAAGAGATATCTGCACACCCATCTCTACTGTAGCATTAATCAAAGTAGCCAAGATATGGAAGGAATCCAAATATCCATTGACAGATGAATGGATTAAGAAAATCTGGTACATATATACAAGGTAATATTATTTAAAAAGAAGAAAATCCTATAACATGCTACAACACAGATAAACCTCAAGGACATTATGTTAAGTGAAATAAGCCAGTCACAAAATGATAACTACTGTATGACTCCACTCACATACATATCTAAAGTAGTCCAGCTCATAGAAACAGAAAGTAGAATAGTGGTTTCCAAGGACCAGGGAGGGTGGGGAGGGAAAACGAGTGTTTAATGGATATAGTATTTCAGTTTTACGAGATGAAACAGTTCTAAAGATCTGTAGCACAACAATGTAAATACACTCAACACTACTCAACTGTACATTTAAAAATGGTTAAGATAGTAAATTAAATGTTATGTTTTTTTACCACCAAAAAAAAAATCTGAAGGGGCTATATTAATACTTGGCAAAATAGACTTTGAGACAAAATACTCTAGAAATAAAGAGGAAATTTTCATAATGATTAAAAAGACATAACTATTATGTCTTTATGTACCTACTATCAAAGCTTCAAAATACCTTAAGAAAAACTAACAGAACTAAGGGAAGAAATAAGCAAATTCATAAACATAGTGAAAGATTTTAAGACTTTGCTCTTGAAAATCAATAGAACAACTAAACATCAAAAAATCAGTAAATATATTGACTATCAAGAAAACACTACAGTGCAGGCTTGGTGAACTATGGTCTACAGGATAAATCTCACAAAAGAAGTTTTCTTGGACAATAGTCACAACCATTTGTTTATGTATTGTCTGTGGCCCTCTGTGGCTGCTATCTCAGAACTGAGTAAATGCAACAGAGTCCGTATCACTTGAAAAGCCTAAAATAGGTACTATGGGCCTTTCACGTAAAAAGTTTGCTAACTTTCTACTCATTTTAAGAGTTTGTGATTGCTGTTGGAGCATTTGTATAATAGCTGCTTTAAAGTCTTTGTCACATAATTCCAACATCTGTGTTGGTGTCTGTTGAGTGTATTTTCCCATGTGAATTGAGATTTATATTTGAACCACAGCTCACCTTCTGTGAGTTGTGGTTCAAATATAAATTCAGTTTTCAAAGCCTTTGCAGTGCCATTCAGATAGATCCTGAATATGTTCAACTGAAAGGTCATGTGGGACCTGGTTGATGATCTGTTAGTTCCATTCTTAAAGTCACTGGTATACTGATCAGATCCATGTGTACACAGCTCAGTGGTGAGCCTGGAAGTTTATAAACAACTTTCTAGAATTTCTGCTTAAGTTAAAGAAGAGCTCTTCTCTCTCTACAATCTCCCCAGTATTTTCTAGTTCCCTGCAATTCCCCTTTTGGTTCTACAGCCAGGAAGCTGGGGCCAGAAAGTTATACCACTAGTGGATACTTCTGTTACTGCTCCCATCTTTGACCAAGTGTCAGAGGACAGACGGGGAGGGGAAAAAAGCAAATAGAGATTGGTCAGTTGGAGAGGAATATTCCCCTTCCTCAGATATTTGGCTTCTGCTGCCTCCTGCTGTAACCTTTGCTGCTGCCACCACAGGATGGCTTGAGGGCTGGAGCTCAAGAAAATGAAGAGAAAGAAAAAAAGCACGCAGAATTCCACACGCTCTTACTGGGCGTTAGGCATTTCCTGTTACTTAGCCAGAACTCAAGGGTCTCTCTCTCTACACACACTCCAGTGCCCACTTCTGGGCTTCAGGCTACTCTGCATTCAGGCAAGCTGACATCAAAGCAACAAAAGTGGTAAACTCACCTTTAGTTCGTCGGTGCTTCAGGTCTTTTCCATTCAGCCTGCTCCTATTTACTTTTCAGTTTTCCTATGGGTGCTCAATGCATTCTGTCCAGGCATTATAGTTGCATTCAGTGGGAGAGTCAGGAAGGCCAGTG
Organism: Macroglossus sobrinus; assembly: GCA_004027375.1. NCBI lineage: Eukaryota > Metazoa > Chordata > Mammalia > Chiroptera > Pteropodidae > Macroglossus > Macroglossus sobrinus. Next base: position 969,337 of record PVKZ01000260.1, on the reverse strand, counting down.
TGGCAGGGTGAGGGTGGGCACGTACAACAAGATGAGGTCTCAGGTGAAGCACTGACCAGCCATGTATGGCCCTGGAGAGAATGTCCAGGCACTTGTGTTCCAAGTGCAGTGAGGAGCCTGGAGAGGACTCTGAGCAGGGACACTCTGTGTCCCCAAAATTATTTACATTTTAAGAAGGTTGCTTTATCAGCCCTTTGAAAAATGGACTGGGAGAGAGAAAGCAGGAAAGAGAGGAAACAGAACAGGAAAGTAGGGGGCTGTGGTTAGAGGTGCAGGCAAAAAGAATGCCAAGGAGTCAAGAGAAGTGGGCAGTCTTGATTTGCTTCTGGTGGGGAGTCTGCAGGCCCTGTGGGCAGACTGGCTGGAGAGAGGAAGCAGCAATGAGGCTTGGTGGAGCTAAGATGGAAGAAAGTGGGAAGCGGGGCAGACTGGTGGGAGAAATCAAGGTGGTATTTGGGCCTCAGTGCATATGAGAAGACAAGGTGCAATGCAAGTAGAGATGCTGAGGAAGCATCTGGATATAGCAGTGTAGTGCTCAGAGAAGAGAGAAGAGGCACGCTTGAAAGAAAATGTGCTGAGAGGTAAGGAGAATACTTGTGCATATACACATAATGCATTTCCCCTTTTTGCTTTATTGGTTAGTGAAATAGAAAAAAAAATCTGAAAACAGATGCAGCTATGTTTTAAAAAACATATATGATAGACTGGCATTTCACCTATGCCATAGGGTTTGAGGATTACATGAATTAATACAAGTAAGATGCTTAGAAAAGTGCCAGGCATGCATTCAGTGTTCATCACATCTTTTCTTTTTCTTTATCCAACTTCAATGCCAATGGAAAAAGACCAGTTTGCCTAGTAAGAGATCTGTGCATAACTTGCTATCCATTTGGTAAAAATGTCAGTTAGATGCTCTACTTTAGACTTAACTGAAAATACATTTCATATTGATTAAAGATGTGCATGGAAGAAATCAAACTAGAAAAGTATTAGAAAAACATCTGGATGAATAGTTATGTAGCTTTGGCATACAAGGCCTTTTTAAGTTCCACAGAAAACCCAGACCCAACAACAAAAAGTTTGACCACATGCAAAATTCTGTATGACAAAAATGCTATAAACCATGCCAAAGATAAGAGGGAAATAATAAAGTATTGAATCATATATGACAAGCAGAGGATGAATTTCTCCAAAAATACAAAGATTTCCTAGAAATTGATAACAGAAGATATCTCTTCACAAGAGAAGATACAAACTGTCAAAATATGAAAGGGGTCTTTATCTCATTAGTACTTAGGTGAACGACAGTCTTTGCCATTTCACCCATCCAATTTGACACAACTTTTTCAGACATTGATATTGGGGGTGTGAATTGCTACATTTTTTGGCTGATGTGGCAAACAAATTAAAAAAATGTGCATATCATTCCATTCAGTAATTTCTCTTTTAGGAATTCAGATGAAAGAAATAAAAAGCACCAGTATATTCAAAATGTTTGCTGCTGCACCATTTGAACTAGCAAAGCACTGAAAAAAATTTAAATGTCCATCAATAGGAAAATGGTTAAATAAATTGTGGTTAATTACATTTTGTAATGTTGTCAGCTGTTAAAAAGCATGTGTGAGAACTATCTATCCTGACCTCGAAAGATGTCAGTGACCTGTTTTTAAGCAAAAAGGGAAGTTATGTATTAAGGAACTAATATTCTATTTTTGGTTTCGGTATTTTGTGTTTTGGGGTGTGTGTGTCTGTGTGTGTGGTGAGTGGTGGCATTTATACATTCATACATGTACTTATGTGTGTAAGGACACAGAAGGAGAAGATACCCAAATGACAATGTTGATCACCTCAGAAAAGAAGGAAGGGTAGGAAGAGCTGAAGTAATAACCTTTCTCTTGAAAAACTAAAATATATCTATATAGATGTAAATGTATACATTTTCTTTGCAAACCTTTCTATCAATTGACTTCTTTCTGAAATTAAAAATGAAGGGTAAATAAGGATTTAGTATCCAGAACATATTAAAAAAAAAAAACACGCGCACACCAATAAAAACCTCTTACAACTACCACCAAAGGGAAAAAAACCAATTTCAAAATGTGCAAAGGACTGGAAGACATACAAATTGCCAACAAAACATGTGAAAAGCTGCTGAATGTTATTAATCAATTGGGAAATGCAAATCAAAACCACAATGAAATGCCACTTCACTAGAATAGTTAGAATTGAAAAACAAAAACAGAATACAAGCGCTGGTGGGGATGTGGAGAAATTAGAACTCTTGTTAAACATGGAATTACCATATGACCTAGCAATTTCACTCCTAGCCAAAAGGGAACAGGAACTCAAAAAAACACACATTCGTGTTCACAGCAGCACTAGTCACAATAGCTAAAGGTAGAAACAACTCAAATGTCCATCAACAAATGAATGGATAAACAACATGTGGTATATATGATGTAATATTATTCAGCCATACAAAGGAATGAAGTTCTAATACATGCTACAAGGTGAAGGAACTTCAAAAAACATTACACTAAGTAGAATCCAGACACGAAAGATCACAAATGATTCCACTTATATAAAATTTCCAAAAGAGGTAAATCTGCAGAAACAGAAAGCAGACTAGTGGTTATCAGGGCTTGGGAGCAAGGGGAGAATGAGAAGCAACTGCCAACTGGGTATGGGGTTTCCTTTAGAGTGTTAGGAATGTTCGGAACTGGACAACAGTGTTGTTTGTGAAACATTGTAAATGTACTAAACGCCAGAGAATTGAATTTCACTTCAATTAAAAATAAATAAAACAACAACACAAAAAACCCCACAGCTCTCTAGTACACGTGCCTAGAGCAAGCTGTACTGGAGTCGCTCCACCCAGGCTAAGGCCACGCTTCTCTCAGAGCGCTCCTTGAGGCGCCTCCCATCCACCTGCCTCAGCCAAAGTCAATAATACCCCGGCTCACAAATCTAGAGGGAGACACGGGCTGAGGAAATGACAACAGCGGTATCAGAAAGGAGGCTCTCAGGAGAGTAAGACAAAGAGGTGCGTGGGGCACTCGGATCCTTTACATTACCACCCCTGCGGAGTCAAAGGGCTCCGCCCAGGATCCGATCTGAGGATCACCGGCGCTGGGCCCAGAGGCGGGGCCAGGAGCAGGAGGAATCCGGAACACCTCATCGAGAACGCTTGTTTCCGGAGGGAGCTTGGATGTCAAAGTACGCACGCCCGGAATCCAGCTTCCGGAGTCTCCTTTTGTTACCGGGTCTTAGGGGTGTGTGTTGGGGGATACTGCAGAGGCGATGAGGCAGAAGCATTACCTTGAGGCTGCGGCGCGGAAACTACAAGAGAGCTGTCCGGGCCAGGCCCGCTATCTCCTGTAAGAGAGGGACGCGAGGGGAAGCGGGAAGCGGGCGGCGAGATGTTCCCTAGTTTCTCACGGATCTCTTTCTCCTTTATAGCTGGGCCTACAGCTCGTCACACGGTAGGGAGAACGTCCGTCGGTTGTGGGTCAGGCCCTCACCTCCCCGGTCCACTCCATTCCTCACTGTCCTCAGCATGATCCAGAAGAGATTCCGATCGACCCACTGCCCTCATAAAACCCCCCAGAGGCTTCTCAGTTTCGTCATAGATCCACATTTCTTAATGTGCCTTAATTTGCCTGACCGATTAGCGGCATTTGACACCTTGATCAGCCTTCTCGAAATAGTTTCCTCACTAGACTTCTTTGTTATCACATAGTTAACCTCCTGCCTCTTTTGCCTGTACTTGTCTGTCTGCTTTGCTTTTTCCTCCTAATTCCTCCAGTCAGTATAAATATTAGAGTGTCCCAAGACTCTGTTCTTGGACTTCTTTCTAGCTACACTCACTTGGTGACAGTTTTTATCCAATCTTAATGGCTTTCCAGTTCTGTTACTGAAGACTTCCAAATTTATATCCTCAGCACAGACCTTTCCCTCGAATTCTAGACTCATATCTAGATGCTTTTTTGACAACTTTTGAATGTATTAGGTCACAGTCAAACCCGAGCTTTAACCCTCAATACAGTTCTTCCCATGGCAAGTTTGCCTCAAACCCAAGCCCAAGGTAACTCCTCCCTAGAGTTAATTGGCCCGAAAACCTGGGGGCCATTCTTGATTCCGAAACAGCATTCCTTCCCAAGCCAATATGTCAGCAAATTTTGTTGGCTCTAAAATATAGCCTAAATCTAACTACTTCTCACCACATTCACCTTAACCACCACCCTGGGTTATTGCCAACAGCTCCCATACATTTCTAAAGGCTGTTCTCAATCTAGCAGCCAAAATGAGGCTAATAAAACCTAAACTAGATCATATCACTTCTCTGCTACAAAGTCTCAAATGAATTACCATCACAGAGTACAAGTGAAAATCTTTTTTTTTTTTTTTAAAGGACTGAGGCCTTAACATCATAGGCCAGCCTTATCTCTCTGACCTGCTCGCCCTTTGTTTATATAATTTTAACCACTGCTAGGCTGTTTCACAGCCTTTGCAGCTGCCTTTTTTTCCTGCCTAGAACTCTTAATTCTTGTCTGCTTGGATTCCTTCCTGGCTTCCTGTGGTCTCTGCAAATGTCACTCCAGGAAGTCTTCTCTGGCTATCCTATTTAAGATTATAGCAGCTCCATCACCACTCCTTTTTCTGCTTTCCTGTCTTACTTTTTTCATCCCAGCACTTAGCATTCTGTGTTGTTGTCTGTCCACGAATTGTCCATTTTTCACTGCCAAATCTATAGCACCCAGAACAGTGCCTAGCACTTAAGAGTCACTCAGAAATATGAATTAATTTTACATTGGCAGAGCTAAGTTGTTACAAGCATGGTGCTTCGCTCTTTGTAGTGCTGTTGTATCCCTAGCACTTAGCACAGTGCTTACCAACAGTCATTGAATAACTAGATGGTGTGCCTCCATTCCTTTTCAGCTACACCACCTTCACACTCTTACCTTTCCCTCAATAGACATGGCTTTCTTTTTCACTGCACTTCTGTCTGAAAGCCCTTTATCATAAACGGGTGCCGTCTCCAAATACAGATGGAATTTATAGTCATCTGTAACAAATTTTGTCAAGCTATGCCTTTGCAATGTTTCTGGCAGTCCATGCAGTTTAATAATTTCCAGGGCATTTAAATGATATTATGTTATAGTTCTTACCAGCTCACTTCTTTAGGGCTCCACTACAATTTTTTAAAGATAACAACTTTTGATGGTCAGTGAATGCTTTGATTGCATAAAAGATCCAAGGCAAATCTGTCCTGTTAGCTTCTACTGAGAGAGCTACCTGCAAACACCTCTGCCCACAAACCACTAAATTGTACTAATTACTTTAAAAAGAAACAAACTCACAGTAAAACTTGTTATTTTTCGATAAATGTGTTTGTAAAATAGGTGAGATACAAAGCCTTGTTTACTTAGTAGCATGTAATGAGCAACACAGGGGAATTACCTATCTGTTGCTAAAAGGAGTGAATAGATAGAATTATAGTGTTTAGCAATGTAAATTATTGCCAGTTTATCTTTTTATAAATTCTCATATTTTGAGTATGCTTAAGGAGAATGTATATCTTCTTATATCCAATAATACACTTTTTCACATTTATAATAAAGTTTGAGGTAACAAAAATAGTCTGATCTGGTAAATAAATCATGGTTTTCATTTGTATAATTTTAGATGCTAAAAGCACTTTTGAAAGAACATGTCCATACTGTTTCCAGTTGCTGGTTCTGGATAACTTTCGAGTGCGCCTCAAACCCAAGCCCAGACTGACACCCAAAATACAGAAACTTCTTAATCGAGAAGCAAGAAATTATACACTCAGTTTTAAAGAAGCAAAAATTCTGGAAAAGTACAAAGACTCCAAAAGTGTATTGGTAAGATTTCAATTCCAGTATGTATAAACTAGAGTTTTCTTTCACTTAAAAGGTCATTAAGAATCAGTCTGGACATATCTCAGATTTATTGTAGTATATTTAGATTGTCAAAATATATACATAAAATATTTTCCTAGTGCTTACTGTTTCATCAGTACAGCTTTTATCACAATTACTTAAAACCAAACATCATGAGCTCTCAGTTCTCAGATCTTGTTGAGTAGTAGTTTTAAAAAATTTGAGAATTTCTTGAGCTGCCCAATGTGACTTCGCCTGAACTGCATCTACCAGTAAATTATTTTTTTCAGTTAATGGTCATTTTCTTCAAACAGCAGTACCTTATTTATTAGATATCAGTGTCATTTCTTCAGTCATCCCCCGCTCCATGTCAGAGTATGTGTTTAAGTTTATGCCCAACAAAGGTAAGTACATCTTATGTTCATTCATGAAAACTTTATTGAGGGTCATCTTATGCCAAACAATGCTAAATAGTAGGGATAAAAATGGAATAAAACAACCAAAATCAAAATATTTATGGCTTATTTTAGAGGTCGGTATCAGATACATTTTATCATTTTATCTACATTTTCTGTGTTAACATTTATCAACTATTCAAGTGCTTGTTTACTACCAGGCACTGACTATGCTGGGCACTGGATAAATATGACCCCTTATGGGCACAGGACAATATGACCCCTTCGATTAGAACTGCCATATTTAGGGCTTTTCCAGTATTGGGCAGGTAAATGCATTTTGCTTTATCATAAGGTGACTGGAATGTTTAACTTATATCCAGTCTCTTCAAAAAAAAGATAAAGCAAGTTATATAGACTTTGATATACGTAGATCTTCCATTTGCATTTTCATCTGCCCATGAACATCAGAGTACTCAGCTGAACTAGTTTGTGCTCATTTTGTCGAGGCCTGGGCTTAGTCCTGTGCAACGTGAGTCAGATATATCAAAGAAAGGCATTTACCTAGAAAATGGGCCATTTCTTGATTAAAGAATCCTGAAAAAATCAGGTTCTAGAGCTGATGAAGTGAACAGGTGTGAGAATGTGAGAATTCATTTGATTGGCTTTATAAATTACTTTAGACCTATATTTACTAAGGATCTGAAAGGGTCACTTAAATGTTCAGTGATATTTTATGTTCTGTTGGGAAGTGTTGGAGTTCATCTGCAAAAAAATATTAAATGTCTACTGCTATTATAAAGAACATCCAAGGGTTAAAGGGTATCATTCCCAGTCTCCTCAGTTCCCCTTAAACATGATTTTACATGGTAAAATTAGAGATTTTGTTATTTTAAAAGATGTTTTAAATACAAATGTTTAGCCATTAATTTTTTTATTGGAGAGTTTCTCCTTTTAAATTCGTTTTGTCTGATTCCTACTGCTAGGTTACAAGCTCCCCGAGAGCTGCCTCATTTACTCACCCTGTAGTACCTGGTGTAAACCTCTACATATAAGAATTTAATGAACATGTAGTTTATTGGATTAAATTATAAGATATATCAGGCCAAATAATTCTTCTTTTTATGGTAGTTGATCACTTGTAAAACATGCAACAGAACAGTTAAACATTTTGGTAAAAGTAGAAGCTTTCTATCAGCATTGAAGAGCAATTCTACCAGTCCTACAAGTAAACTCAGCCTGAAGACACCAGAGAGGAAGACTCTAAGTTCTGCACACCTAAATCATGATGTGTCTCGTTCTAAAGGCAAGAGCCCAGCACTGAATTTCAGGTATCTTGATTCATTAAGCTATTTGAATTGTCATTGTTAACTCCTGCATGTTTCTTCTAATTTCCTGCTTAATATGCACTCCCTAAATTTGCCATGCAATTCTGTTCTTAGTACCTTTTTTCCCTCCATTTCCTTTTCTTCCTGTGTTATATACTCCCATATCTTCCATTCTTATGTCTGCATAACTTCCAGTTATATTCTTCTACTATCAGTTTCTCCCTGGGCCTGTTCCTCTGCCTGTTAAATATATCTACTTCACCCTCCCCGTATGTCCCCAGAGCTAACTACTCAAACCTGCCCATCCTCCTAAGTTCTTTATTCTGTGGATAAACATACCCATTCTGACCTGAAACGGAGAGTACAGTTTACAACTCCTACCACTGGGGCCCTTGTCCAGTTAGCCACCAGTTTCTGTCTATCCCACTTTCATGTTATTTGCATCTCTCTCTCGCTCTCTATTTTTTTCTCTTTTCTCTACTCCTGTTATCTGTTCAGGTCTTTATTCACTTTTTGCTGGGACCATAAGAATTTTGAGTCTTCCTGTTTAGAACTCTTCTAGTCTAATTAGAAGCACCTTACTCTGCAGCATGTGGACCTTCAGCATGGCATTCCAGGCCTTACTAACTGGCACCAATCTATCTGCCTGTCTTACTTTGCCTTAATTCATCCTATGTGTCAGCAAAACTGAAAACTCAGTTTACTTTCCTGCTCTAAACATTTGTTCTTGCTACTTCCTCTACCAGAAATTCCTATGGAAATCTAACAGAATAGGGATTTGTCAAATGATACTAAGATAACGATGACTGGGCATATGTTTTATTTTTAGTAATCCTCAACACTCTATTCACTATGATGGTCAATAAATTTAATTCCATAGAAACTGTAAAAGGAAATTTTGAACATTTTGTTAACAAAAGAGAAACTGAGTCTGGTAGTTTCTTGACTATAAATAACAATTCTGGAAGGACCTGATTATCTCTGCTTACTGAATTTTTTTATATTGGGTTTGATGATTATAAATTGGTTAAGAATTAAAATTTCAAGTCTAGTTTTCTCTATAGTCTTAATTATTTTGACATCTGGTATGATGGAAATTCATCATATAAGTTTCCACTTTACTGGATAAATGTAGAAAATTTGGCATATTTAAAATAATTCACTTGCATTTAGACCAGAATGCTTCTTAGATAAATGCAGAAATGAGATGGGTATTTCACATTTATCTTATAGATGGGGATTTAGAACAGGGATTAAACTGCAAACCCCAAATAAGGGTTTGGGGGATGGAACACAATTGGAATGAATGAATTTAATGAGGCATAAATCTACACATATCAGATGAGGAATCATTTATTGAGTGGATATTTTTAGAGGGCCTCCTCTGTGCTTAGTGCTGTTAAAAAGCACTGGAAAATACAATTAGTAGGACCATGCGCTATGTAGCTTACATTCTGGGGGGGAAGATACAACGAATGGTACCTACATGTGTAGTTAAGATCCTTCACTTTTGAGAAAGTAAGTGGTCTTGAGCTGAAAAGGAGAAATATGTTTTTAAAGTTCTTGCAAATCTTGATGTCAGACTTAAAAGGAACCCAGACCTGATGACACTTTACTTTTAGCCTTCTTTTTTCACATATGATAGAATCTTCAAGAACCACTCAGTATAACAAGTAAATGTTGCCTATGAGGCTATAGGCAGTTAGGAGTAACTGTGCTGGGTACACCCATTACTCATGTATGGCCATAATACAGAAGAGCAGAAAACGATTTTAGTAGCAGTTATCTAGGCTAAGCAGGAAGAATACTTTAAACTGTCATTTGTCAGTATACCTAAGCGTGGTTTTGTTTCTTTTCAGAACACCTACATCTGGACAGTCAACACCCACTTGCTCCTCAAAGAATGCGAGCAAAACAAAGAAACGCTTCTCTCAACTGAAAATGTTGCTTAGTCAAAGTAAATCCCAAAAGAATCAAAAAGTGGACTTCAGAAATTTCTTATCTTCTTTGTAAAGGATGGACTATGAAAATAAGAAATGCCTTAATTTCTGAAACTAGTTAGTCAGAAAAAAAACATTTTAAAAACTTATTTTTTTTGTACACCTTTAACAACCCAACTGAAGTGTCATGATTTCAAAACCGATTTTAATTAAAACAAAAGCTGATTTGTTTATGGAGAAAATAACCTCATCAGAATGACTGAAATGTGCCTACCTCACCAGTGTGGTTGTGAGGATCAAAAATACATAAACGATTCTGTTAGTAGTAAAGATATATGACATTGATTATATTAATTTCTCCTTTAAGTAGCAGTTGTTTCATTATGTCATTTTCATAAGGAAATTGAGACCTTTATGAGAGGGTCTATTCACTCCTCTCCAGGTGTCTGTAGTCAGTACTAATTCAGAAAAAGGATCAAGTGTGTACTTGTTTTTCCACAATCACCTGCATAACTATATTAGTAAAATCTGAAATTATTCCTATTTTGCATGCAAAAGTATATGGGGCATTACTGATTCTAGATGATTCAGTCAGATACCAAATATTTCATTTTTACAGCATCCTGTTGTTCCTTTGCTAATATTTCACCATACATGGCATTTCATTCGCTCTAGTGAAGGCTTCAATAGTAACAGCTTAACTGTCTCAAATCTTTTCTGGAACACAGATACACTTTTTAAAAATGACAGACTAGGATTGAATTCAACCTGTTTATTTACAAACTAAATATTTTAGATATTTAAACTATAATGTTTCCAAGCTTCTCTGCTGCTTAAAGTTTAAAACGTACTTTACTCTCATTAGGGCTTGGTAAACTGAAAAGCCAAGGTTATTAACCAGCTGGTCACATATTTGTGTGAAGTGAAATTACACTGGTAGTGTCAGCATTAAAGAGGGATGGTGAGGGTCAGCATGCTGCTTTAGACTGAGCCACAGGCTGTGGGGCTGGGCCTTCCATCCCTTTGTGTCCACAGCATCTAGTGTAATAACTTTGGACATGACAGAAAATTTACCTTTCTGGCTAACTTCACACTGGAATACCTGTTTCTCTTGAAAGTCTTGCTCTTCTGTTTGTTTCCCTCTCTCCCTAATCACCTGGGCTCTTTTGTAGTTCTCAGAACATACCATCTTCTTGCCAGCTTTGCACCTTTACGCGTGGTTCTGGAGACTGCTGTCTACTCCAACCCCACTGCATTATGAGGGGCCACTCATCACACTGCTGGTGTACATTTCCTGTTTCTGACTGTGTCCCTAAATGCCTGTGAGCTCTTTGCAGGTCTGCATAATTTCGCCTGCGCCTCCAGCACCTAGTTTCCTCCCCAGCACTTAGCAGCCGCTCTGCAAATATTCCTAAACGACTACAATTAAATTCAGATTCCTCAGCCTGCTTGTTCCACACTAGGTTTGGAACTAAGATCCTTTCCAGCCACACGACTGGGATGGGAAGTAGATAAGCAGTAAAAGCAGGAACTCCTAGGTGGGGAGTTGTTTCTGTTACCTTAGTTTCAAATGAAGGATGCCATCTGATTCTTGACTTCTGTTTGGTAGAAAAGGTCTTTGGATATCTTTAAAGAGGGTATTAAAACTATATGTGGACATAAAACCCTTAGAAGAAAACAAAGGACTAGGTCTTCATAACCTTGGATTAAGCAAGCAATGGTTTCTTAGATAAAACACCAAGAGCACAAGCAAATGACTTTATCACAATGAAAAACTTGTGTGCTTCAAATGAGGCATACCATCAAGGAAGTGAAAAGAGAACCCACTGAATGAGAAAATATTTGCAAATCATGTATCTTATCTGTTAAAGAGCTTGTATCCAAATTATAAAGAATCCTTAAAGATCTATAGTAAAAAGACAAGAAGACATGGAAAAAAGAATCTGAGTAGACCATTCTCCAAAGAAAATGTCCAACAAGCATACTCCCTGGTATATACCCAAGATGACTGAAAGCATGTCTACACAAAACTTTGTATATGAATATTGAAAGCATTATTTATAATAGCCAAAAAGTAGAAACAACCCATTTTGTGTCTGTTAGACACAAAATGACATATTCATACAGTAGAATATCATTCAGCTACAAAAGTAAATTACTGATACAGCTAGAATATGGATGAAACTTGAAAGTATGTTAATTGAAAGAAGTCAGACACAAAAGGCCAAATACATGATTAAATTTATATATAATGTTCAGAATAGGAAAATACATAGATTAGTGGTTGACTTGAGGCTAGGAGAATGGGGAATAACTGCTCATGAATATAATATGGGGTTTTAGGGTGATAAAATTAGCAATGATTGCACAACTCTAAATAAACTAAAAAAACACCAAATTCTACACTTTAAAATAGGGTGGATTTTATTGTATGTGAATTATATCAGTAAAACTGTTCTTAAAAATGAAAGTAATTACCTTAAAAAATTATAGTGTTGGTACTTAGGTTTAAATGGAAATGATAGTCATGTAAAGAGAAGCAGCAAATGGGCAATGGTGGGGCTGACTGAGCAGCTCTTGATTCCTGTGCCTCTATCCCATTGCTGTCTGGCCCGTTTGTACCAGCTGCAGCGCTCCTGAAGACAGCTCCACTGTCTGCTTGTCCAGTTATGACATGTGGAGCCAGGAACATGTGATGATCAGTGTGTCACTGACCCTGTGGACTGCAGCAAGCCTATGCTAAAGGCAGCCACCATGAGGATGGAAAGGAGGTCCTCATCAGCCAGAGAGGGAAAGGGTTAGCAGAGCCTTGAGAGAAAACCAGACCAACAGGAATGGGTGGGAAAGAGGCAGGAGGAGACAAAGATCTAATAATTGGTCTCATTAGTGTCACAGAATAATGACAGTCTGTAGGCCAAAATCATCTCCAACACATCCTAGTTCTGTGCTGTCTACTATTCTCTCCCTCAGAACAGCCCTTTGGGCTTTAACTGCAAAAAAGACAATGGAGACTTTTAAGGTGATTCTTGCAAATTTTAGCACTCTAAGTAACGTTCCTAAGTGTATCACTTCTGAGAGAGACAGACTCAAAACACAATTGCACATTTGAGACATTGCTCTGCTCTAAATCTTTCTCTAATTTTCTGACCAGTGCCTCCCTTTCTTGCTTCTCTCCTATTAAAGGTTAGAAGAGACAGGTTTTCTCCTACCTCACAGGGCCATCTAGTCTGGATGTCACCCTTCCTCTGCTTCAGGGCTCTTGGTCAATGGAATAGCCCTGCCTTCTTCATCTTCAGCTTCTCTACTGAATCCTTCCTCTCAGTATTTTTTTTTTCTTTCAGTAAACCATTTATTGACATATAACACATAGAAATGCTCAAAACTCTGACCACAGGCTTAACTCGACTAGACTTGGAAGGCACCCCGTACCTGCCTCTGCACAGCATTTCTCACACAGGCTGGTAAGATTCATGCCTGTGTACCTTGTTACAGGTGTTTATAGTTTTTTATATATTCATTTCAATCTTTTAAGTCCTTAACCTTGTCTTCATATTAAATTTTTAAAATTTATCTTTTCAGACCTGTCAGCTATTTAGAGAACATTTCCTTACTAACTTTAATATACAATTATATACATACATATGCAGAAAATATAATATATAATATTTAAAAGATGTCTTTGAACCCTTAAGTTTTAAAAATATAAAATCTCCAGAGATATCATTAGATCATAGTCATTTCAGATTATTTCATAATTTCATTTTGAATTTAGGGGGAAAAAATCCCCTAAATTCAAAATGAAATTATTGTTCAGAATTATAAAGACTGGATAATGGTGTTAAGTATCTATATTTTGGGTTTTTGTTTCAGTTTGTTGGAATTATACTTAGAGTGTATAGATCTAAATATTTCTCCCATCCAGGAATGAAGAACTGGGGCACTGGCCAGAGGACTACATCTCCCACTTTCTAGATAAGCAGCACAGAAATTTGATTCAGTTGCTATGTACTCTTTCTACAAATGTCCCAAGTGAGTCTTATTAAAGAAGTTTGGCAAACACTGCCCTAGAGATGCCCAGATTTCTGGTATTGCCCAATTCTGCTTTAAATTCAAGGTGTGGTGAAAGGGCCTGTGCTCCGAAAAAGGAGTTCAAGGTACTAAGTGAATCTGTTCTCTCAACAGCACTTAAGCACTACTGAGCAGTAGGTCACAAATGAAGATCTGGTCTTGTACTCTGCCTATAAGGAACCTGCTATATGACTGCAAAACCCATGCTTTATTATCTTATTACCTGGAATTACCTGGAATTTTAAATCATGAAGCAAGTCATGGAGTTCAAAAGCTGGTCTAAAGCAGGGTTGTCAAGATGTTTCCTAAACCCAGTGGCATCAAATTGTTACAAATTGTTACAAATGTCCTTACCCTAGTAGCTCTGTGGCGGGGCCAGCAATCTATAGTTTACTAAGGCCCCCAAGCGATTCTGATGTTCTCTCAAGTTTGGGAATCACTGACCAAGCAAAGGGACTCTCCTTCAGCAGTTTCTCCGCCCTAACATCCCTGAGTACTTTCAATACTTCCTTCCCTCCCAGTCCATTAATCTCTCCCTCGCCCCCAATATCCCATATATCCAATCAAGTCAGACTCACAAAAATAATCCACACATTTCAAAAAGAACATAAAACTTTATTAAGAACATCTTATATTGCCATCAGATACAGCCAAACAAAAAGGGGTAAAGAAACAAGGAAACTTCATCTTCCCATGTGCTAATGCCACCTCAGAACACCACATATAATGTTATTATATGTGGATGGCTAGACTTACAGATGGCAACACATGCTCTGATAAGTATATTCAGTAAGTAACTCAATGCTCCCTTTCTACACAGAGAACTGGGTTTTCACTTTAAAAACTTTTCCTATAGTGCAACAACTATAAAATGAGACTATACCTTTAGGAGCTATTTCCTGATAGAGTACAAAGGAATTTAGTAGCTTTATGCTATTTCAAATAATATAAATTTTTAGAATGGAAAATTCAGAAAGGATATTCTAACTTTCCCAATTAATTTGTACTTTCAAGTTTTTTCATTCTAACGATTTCTCAGAACCAGTTTGATAACTAATCCATGAGTCACTCATCTACAGTGACAACTGACAACCAAGTTTGTTCTTTTAATTTTGCAAGTCAAGCTGACCAGGTCATCCCAGCTTTTCCTGATTTTGAAGTTTTTATAGAAAAACCACAATTCAGAGTGCATATGAGAAAATGTAGGAAAGTAGCTGCATCTGGATCGGATTTCCTAGAGGGAGAGGTTGGCTACTAAGCACAGCTGATTTTCTCAGACCCCCAGGTTGCCCCATGTGATTCTTTTACTTACTGTAGCGATGAAAGGAGCAGAGGGTACACCAGGGAATCTGTTCAAATTGCCACTCCAGACAGCTCTCTGCACTGTTTGTAGAGAAAAGTGATGATATCCATTCAAACCACAGTACCCCTTCTGCAAGTGTACTGAGATGCTTTTCTTTTGAGGAGCCAGGCCAAACTGCACTCAGAGATGCATGATTTATCTCACATACACAGTGGAAAAAATGCTCATGATTTAGAATCTGTTATCATAGTATCCCTACCTAACCCCTCATTTTGAGAAGTAGTCTACCTTTTAGAAGACTAATTACTGCTAAGGCTTACCATGTAAACTATAAGGCTGAAAACATAACTTCTAAACCAGATCATATCATTTGTGTTTATAGTTTAGTGAATTAACCAACAACTGAAGATTTGAGGAGGACTGGTCAAAGGGTGGAATTGGGGGTAGGATTCAGGCTGAGCGCTATCACATCACAAACTGCATTAAGCTCTTTAAAAAAATAATGCATTTTTATAATAAATATTTAGAGCAGATACTGACATTAAAATCAGTAGCTAAGTCAGAAGTCTGTCTTAAACAGTGAAAATATTTCAATGAACTTCTAACAGATTTCAAATATTCCCAGGAAATCATAGTTTATAAATTAGTTTTAAATGGAAAAAAATATATTTTGAATGGATAAATCAAATCACCACTTTAGCAGATCATAAATAAGGTCAAGATGTTGGAAATAACTTAATATACAAGTTTTTGCTTTCACTTTAAGAAAAAAACCCCTAACTTATGTAGTATACTTTTATAACAGGTATAAGTAGGTTCTTATAAGTGTGCATTTGGTATATATACACACGCCCCAAGCTAAATCTTTTTCTTCCATATCCTAAACCGAGGGACAGAGGTAAATCAGACAGACACCTTGATGTGTGAATCTAGCTGCTGTACACCATTTCTTTAGTTAGACTGATGTCACTGTTACAAATGCTGGTCAGGATCTATTTGTAATTTGTCAACTATATGAACTACATTCATGATTAAGTAGATTGGGTTACCAGGTGAGTCTTCAGTGGTAGTGTTCACAGGGAACCTAATTATTATTGTTTCAGTGAGAAAATGTGCTCTGACTCCCAACGGGTGACTAAAAAACTTTGGAAGAGAAGCCATAAATGAACTACTTATCTGTGGCTCTGTTTTGGAGAGAGGTCAAATTGTTAAAAGCACTGTTGCCAGAATTACTGCCTATTAAAAATAAATATTTTCTTTCTCCTTCACATATAAATTCATTTTAACTATAATCTCTAATACTAAGGAAGAAAGAATGAAGCCATTCAGACTAGTGAGACATAATTGGCTTGTGGGATTTAAAGATGTTTTATTGACTATCTAATTTAAATCTGCTTACAATAAAAAGAAAAATGTCTAGTATGTAAAGTAATGAAAGAAAAAAATATTTATCCTAAGTCATTATTAAGTACAAATCCACAGCTTAACAATGCGATTTTAAAGGAAAGCAGAAGAGCATGCAACTGCTCTAACACAGGGTTAGAAATAAAAGGTAAAAGTACATTTGTTTTGGTAATTCTAAATATACAAATATAATATTTACCAGATCTACCCTGTTGTGTATAGCACTGCTCAAATTCCAAATATACAGTCATTCAAAAACCTAAAGGAAACATTAAAAATGTTCTAGGCTAATTTACTGAACATTAATGAATATTGTTCTTGAGATATTAGAGCTAAAAATACCATTGTTTTTAAAGTTAAATGATTAAGGGACTAATAAAGTATCATATTGTTTCTTTTAATCCCATTGATGGCTTATGTTAAAGGGATCGATTATGTTAAAAGGAGGCTGATTTGACAAATAGAAATCAGTTCCAGAATAAAAGCTGTCCTCTTGGTAGAATATTAAAATTTATAACATTTCCAAAGCATTTCATATTAATTTTATCACATAATTCTAAACAGTTTAATCAATGGGGTCCCTATTTAACACTCCTCTTATTCTACACTGGCAGTTGGAATGGAACCCCTACAGTGCTTTCATTAAACTTCTCTAACTTCTGATCTGACCCTAAAAGTGATATCCATGTTTAGTGTCAAATGCTTTTGGAAATAAGAAATCAAAGGCAGTGAGAGGCACAGAACTGATATTTTGGTTGGGGAGAAGGGTTAAGATTAAGTTAGTACATTTAGTCCCTTCTATGATCAAGTCCTAAATATCCCATAATCAAGTCTCAATCAACTCCTGGTTAGTTCTTACCCTTAAGGAATTACATACTATACAGTGATTAGATACTAAAGAAAATAAAGAAAAACATTTGAAAATACATGAAGAAATAGAAACATGAAATTTCTCACAAGGCCCTGGATCAAAAAAATTTACAAAAGAGCTTTCGAAAATAATCACTATTTGTGAGCTTAGTAATACACAGAGATCACTTTGTTTAAACTAAGTCAATGTTAACTTACCAATAAAATAGTAAACAAACCAACATTTTAAACAATTTTATAAATTACTTGTCTTTTTTTTTTTTGTTGTAGTTTGTTAATGTCACTCTCTCAACAATATACAAAAATAACGCTACAGGACTATCCACCTAACCTGTCTTCATCTCCTGCAAAGTCCTGGGCCCTGGAAAGAGACTGGTTGTCAATCTTCACTGTAGATGTCCCCTGCAAAAGGCAGGTGCATGTGGCTGCCGGTGACATTGGGCAACCGAGATAAGTCTGGCAGGCTCTGGATCCGGGACCTGAGTTCTTTGCGTACCAGGGAAACTCTGGCTAACTTGCGCTTGTATTCCTGTAACATCAAATGACTTCCATTAGCATTCTGGCAGTTCAGAGAAGTGTTATCTAGCTAATGCTCTGCATAAAACCTAGTACACTACACTAGTAAATGCTGAATACAAAAAAAGATGATTACAATGTGAATTTCAGGATGAAAAGAGGGACTTTGGAAATATACAACTAGGTAAACTATTATGATGACGAAAAACCACAACATTAAGCTGCTGTTTTACACATGTAAAAATATCAACATTTTAATATACTCAACCTCAGCAATTAGATTTTCAGGTGTCCTTGAGCTTGAATAAGGAAAATTACATACGTTCACAAACCTAAATTGAAATTAAGTATTGTTTTCTATTGTGAATGTTGGCAATAAACCACAGGAATATTATCAGTACCTTGAGTTTGTCTCCAATAGAAACCGACTGCTTCAATATTATATTACTATGTTTTACAGCTATCTTGAAATATTGTTTACATTTATAGCTACTTTGAAATTACGGTCATTAGATCAACCACTAAATGCTATTTAATGTGTCAACATAGAAGCATAAATGATTGTACAAATTTTATTATTTCAGTAACTATACTTCAATGTAACTTCCTTTGTAATGCTATGCATTTTATTATCTACACTTAAAATATTTAACTTGAGAAGGGGTCCAAGACTTTGCCAGACCACCAAAGGATTCCAATGGCACAAAAATCGGTTAGGAACCCTGGCAACAGTAGACTGGAAACCAATCAAGATCCTGTTGAGCTTACAGGGGCCCATTTTCTGTAGTTTCTAGATTCCTACATGAGGAGAGAGATCCTTCTATACTCCATCATGTAGTGGAGGTTGGATATGAAGGGAGAATCTGGGAAATGGGTATTTTTCCTTCTAGAAATACTAGAACCTTTTCCTTTCCTCTGACCAAGGCTGATCTCATGAACAAGAAAGCAGGTGAGTGATAAGCTTTCATTTTGGACAGACCTACCCACAAATATCCCTTTGTTAGTGTTTCTCAACTCCAAACGCACATCAGAATCACCTAGGAAAGTTCTGAAGAAACGCAGATTTTTCAATAGAACTCTAGCCCCACAACATATGAATTCAATGAAAATCTCTAAAAGTGAGTCCAGAGTTTTTGAATTTTGTAAAAGCTCCCAAAATGATGCTAACACAGTAGAATTGTGAGCCACTTCACTAGTTTTTCAGCCTAAAATGAAATCAACTAGTGAGGTTTCTTTGTATAATTGAGTCTCTTCTTTCAAAGAATAACAACATCTTGGGAAAGGGATTTGTCAGAATTACTATAATCCAACTGCTGTAAGAGAATGGGGGAAAGAAGGATTCTGAAGCATGAGGAACTGTGTACACTGAAAGAAAAAGCAGGCAAGGTTGAAAGCTGGATAAGTCAATGATAGTTTTGGGGCACAAGGTGTCAATTGTTGCTATGTCTTATATATCCCTGCATTTCTAATCTATCATGAAGATCAAGGTAAAGTAAAAGACAGTTTACTAGGAATCTATAATCTCAAGTTTTGATTTTTCTCTTCCCTTTTCCCTTTACCAGTGATACACACCGGAACACTGAGTAGGTTTCAGCATAGTAGCTCAATGGCATACAAAAGATAAGCGCCAGGGTATTTCCAATTCTTGATGCATACTTCTCAGTAGGACTGCACTACATATCTCCATATTTAACATATTTCTTCCTCAGAACACACTAGTTAGTATGAAGGCCAACACACATTTCCATCTGTCTCACAAAATATTAAGATGCTATTCAAACATGTTCAAAGGCAATCACTCTCCACTCTTCTTGAGGCCAGACATTTTGAGAAATGTCATGAGCCTTTAGTGGTCATTAATGCCTATCCTAATTTCTAATTTCTAGCATCCAAATAAGCAGTTCTTCAATTAAGATTTCTCTTAACCCTTTAATTCAAACAGTATGTAGCAATTAAAAGCCATCAGCCAACTTGTATACATTGCAAACAAAAAAGCTGTTATTTACTGAATGTCTATTATATGCTAGGCATTAAAATACGACTGCTTATTTTAATCCTTTCAATAACCGTACTAGAAGAGTAATTATCCTTCATAAACATGTGAAAATATTATTTTCCCGTTAAGAACAAAAAAGTTGTAGTCAAAAGCTTTTTGCTATTGTCACAGGCAAGGCTTTGGTCCTAAAGACAGAAGATTTAAGTAGCTGGGGAAAACTGACAGATGTTACCCTGAAGACGAAACTGGATTAAACCGGCCATAGTCCTAAAAGTTTTAAATTGCATTGCTGGTGCTCTAGAAAGGGGCTCCAAGATTCCATGGGTCAGTTTCTTATGGCAACGATGCTTACAATAAGATGTGTCTATTAACTTTGATTCTGATGGATGATAATGATTGTACAACTGTTAGGTAAGAATCATTAAAACCCTCTCTGCTCCACAGACTTAGGTATTGTGATGGCAATACCTAAACTTGCCTTGGAATATGGCAAGTTTATCTTCATTAAGCATTGGAGATACAGTGTTAAACAAAACAAAACAGATGAGTCTCCTGCCTTCATGAAGCTAACATTTCAGGGAGAAGGAGCCATAAAAAAACATGTAAATATTATTTCAGGTACAAATATAATAAAGAAAATAAAGTTGGGTAATATGAGAATAAAATGGAACAATGTGGGGGGAGAATTAAGACTACTTTAGAAATAAACAAAAAAGAGGGGATTAAGGATTCAGAAATTTCAAGTTTCAGTCTGACTTCCTAGACCTAGAGACTGACTTCTGACATGGCAGCACGATGAGCTCAACTGACCCGCTCCCCACTTCACCAGTGACACTGGTGAAAACTATAGTTTTGAAAATCAGAACAATCATTTAAAGCCTCTAGAAATGATCCTAAGGGTAGAGAACATATGAAGAAACATCCATTCAAGAAAATCTAAGAAAATTCAGCAAAAAAAGGCAAAAATCTGTGGGATCTAAACCAAAATACTCCCTCTCCCCACCCCAAGAAAATCTAAGAAAATTAAGCAAAAAAAGGCAAAAATCTGTGGGATCTAAACCAAAATACTCCCTCTCCCCACCCCGAGTCAGTAAGGCAGACTCCGGACTGCTGCAGCATGAACACAGAAATCACTCTCCCTGCACCTCCCAAAGGGATTTTTATTCCTAAGAGCAGGACATCAGTACTTCTCATCCAACCCCCCAGCTACCTGTTGCTGAGACCAAGTCTCAGGACAGTATAATTAAGAGCCTGGGGCCTTCCTTTTGCTCAGCCCTCACTGGTGAAACAGAGGGTCCACCCTGGATGTGGCAAGCTAAGAGGAATACTG
Source organism: Macroglossus sobrinus (assembly GCA_004027375.1). Taxonomy (NCBI): domain Eukaryota; kingdom Metazoa; phylum Chordata; class Mammalia; order Chiroptera; family Pteropodidae; genus Macroglossus; species Macroglossus sobrinus. The sequence goes on along the minus strand of PVKZ01000260.1, from coordinate 948,284 downwards.
GGGCCCTGATAACCCCTGTCCCCAACTCAGGAGGTGGTGATCTATACTAGAAACAGCAAGCTGAGAGGAACAAATGCTGCTGCATCCCTCCTTTTCACCAGGAGCTCAGTTCCTACAAGAGGGGTAGCATTCAAAGAAAGCCCTGCCATTGTCCCTGCCCCTAATTCCAGAACTAAGACTAAAGAATTTTGTTTGAGGGAAGAAACAGGCAGTAAAACAGACAGATCCTAACCTCTTTACAAAGGAACTGACTTAATTTACAATAACACAGCAGGGACAGCTTCACGCCTAAGGGTGCTATCAAGAACAGGGGAGGCTATGTGAAAGGCAATTAGGAGATTCATAATAATGGCTAAACTATGGGCCAACTAGTTTGGAGAAAAATGGGGAATAAGACAGCTGGGAGGCACATTTTAGAAACAAAATCAGTATCTCAGAGAGATCCTGCACCCCCATGTTCACTGCAGCATTATTCACACTAGCGAATATATGGAAACATCCTAAGTCTGTCGACAGATGAATGGATAAAGAAGATGTGGTACATACACATATAATGAAATATTACTCGGCCATGAGAAAGAAGGAAATCCTGCCATTTGCAATAACATGGACGAACCCAGAAGACATTATGCTAAATAAAATTAGCCAAAGACAAATACTATATAATCTCACTTATATGTGAAATCTAAAAAAAAAAAGGTCAACTAATAGAAACAGAGTAGAATCATGGTTATCGGGCTGGTGTGGCAGAGGCATGGGGGAGAAAGCAAGATGCTGGTAAAAGAATACAAGCATTCAGTTATAAGATGAATAAGCTCTGGAGATCTAATGTACAGCACAGTGACTATAGTTACTTGTGCACTTGAAATTTGTTGGGAATAGACCTTAAGTGTTCTACACACACACACACACACACACACACGGTTTCTATATGAGGTGACAGATGTAACGTGATTGTGGTAATCATTTCATAAAATATACATGTTAAATCATCACACTGTAGTCTTCAAATATATACAATTTTGTCAATTTTACCTCAGTAAAACTAGAAAAATAAACGTCTGTTCTACTAGTAAATCAAAAATATTACCAAGCATAAAAAAGAAACCGCAAACGTGAAATCAGTGGCACATGTGAAATCAGGGCATGCATGTATCAAGGAAAGTCAGTGGTGTGGCGGCCTAATCTGACAAGCCAATCAACAGGCAAAGATACTACAGGTTTTATAAATCCCTTTTGCAATCTTTTCATTCTTTTCTAACTAAATGTGCATTTATAAAAACAGCTTTCAAAAACTTATTTTAATTCAAATAACTTTTAAAAAATCGTTTCAGACCCTAAGTGGAAGTACCTGGATTTTAAAATTTTAAACTGAAAAAATGCCCCAAAGCCAAATCTTTAAAAATTAAGCCCCTTTCCTTAACAATAAATACTAAACTGACATATACTGCTTTCACTGCAAATGTATAGTATTCTGGCTATTCTGTGGGTTTATAAGGCTTTTGATGCAAATCAAGACCACAATGAGATATTGTTTCATACCCACTGGAATGGCTATAATCAAAAGGCAAATGATGACAAGGATGTGGAGAAACGAGAACCTTCATACACAGCTGGTGGAAATGTAAAAAGGTGCAGCCACTGTGGGAAACAGGTAGTTCCTTAAAATGTCATAGTTACCATGTAACCCAGCAATTCTACTCCTAGGAATATACAAAATGAAAATGTATGTCCATACAAAAATTCACATATGAACGTTCATAGCAACATCACTGATAAGCATCAAAAAGTAGAAAAAAATTCCAAATACCTACAAACTGATGAAACAGAGACAAAATGTGGTATATCCCTATAATATAATAATATTTGGCCATAAAAAGGAATAAAGTTCTTTTGATATATCTACAACATGGAAGAGCCCTGAAAACATTATGCTAAATAAAATAATCCAGACAGATCATATACTATATGGTTCCATTTATATTAAATCTCCAGAATAGACAAATTTATAGAGACAAAAATGAAATGTGTAGTTGCTTAGGGCTTGGGGTGGGGTGGAATAAAAATATGTAAGAGGTTTCCTTTAGGGTAAATATTCTAAAATTAAAGATTTTAATGATGGTTGCAAAATCTCATGGATATACTATAAAGTATATACTTTAAATGGATGTTACATGGTACATGAATTTTATCTCAATAAAATTGTTAGAGGGAAAAAAGGCTTTGTGAGTAAATCTGACAATGTAAATACTACTAAGTGTACTGTTTTTAATGGGGAAACAAATTCCAAGGTTTGCTACTTTACTATGAAATTCACTTTTAAAATGCAACTCACATGAATGAAGAAAAAGGTAAGCTTTGTCATTGTAGTGCTGTAAATACTAAACTCACACAACATTAAATACTGTCTACCCAATTCCAGCCTGACTTCCTAGGAAGGCCGATTTAATGTCAGTAAATGCAAACATTATAGTCCCAGTGACAAACATGTGTGATGGATAAGAGGGTCAAAAGCAATTCCATAGAAAATAAACACACAGTTTAAAACTGCTTTCCATGCATCACCTGCATGTAACATAGTACTTCCTAATTTACATGGCGTTTTAGATGTCAAACTGACAATCTTCTGACCTGAGATTCTAGCTTTTATGTTATTATTTACATTTTCAAGCAAATATACTGTTATTTGATATCTTCATACTTCAGCAAACATTTCTTGAGCATCTGCTATAGTATGTGCCAGTCACTATATTGGGAACACAAAGATTAATCACAATCCTTACCTAGAGGAACATACAATTAAATGGGCAAGCAAATACTAAAGTACGATGTATTCCATCATAGGAAAACTGCTTTCTATGACATACAAGAACTGGAGGGACAAGGGCTCTGCCCCACTTAGGAGTTCTGGGAAGGTTTACAGAAGTGAGGAGATGTGAGAAAAGCAAGATAAAAGGGCAGATAGAGGAGAAAGGGCATAATGTGCACATGGCAATGCTCCATTTGTAGTGCATGGTGCAAAGTGAAGAAGTTAATTCCTTTAAAATGTGGTCACATTTCAGTTTTGAGAATTAGTGTGGAAATAGTGGAAACAGTATGGATGGGAATGAATCTGAGGAATAAATCCAGCTAGGAACTTACTGCAGCTGTCTAGGAAAGAAAAGGCTAGGGCCTGAACCAAGGCAGTAGTAGAGCACTTCACAAACCACACTGTATATAAAGTAACATGCACTTTATAAGCTACACTGTATGCATGTAACATCTTAATTCTAAAGACAAAAACAATGTATAATAAAAAAAAATCCACAAGACTTGGTCTTTGTTGTAGTATGAAGGATGTAAAAAATGAGGTTTATTGCTAGATGAATAGTTGGATGGAGATGCCATTATGAGATAGTAAAGATGGGTAAAAACTTTGGGGAATATAAACAGTTCAGTTTTCAGCATGGTAAGTGTTAAGCTGTCCTTGGGATGTCTAATAGTAAACACTTGAAAATGTAGTTCTAGCATTCTGGACTGGAAATAAAAAGTTGGTCTTTATCATGAGCAAATAAAGTCTATCTGAGACTTTGAGATGTGTATTAGTCAGTCAATCAGGCTTTTGTGAGTGTATAGACGGCAGTGTTTCTCTGTCCTTTTATACCAGTTTGCCTGGCCCTTACCCTACTCTTATCTTCCATACATTCATCATCAGCCAAGATCTTGTTAAACATTTTTTTTTTGTGGTTTCAGAATGAAAAATGTACATATATATTGAACGTGATTTTCTGAGTTAGCCATCATATGACACCATATCCCATGATTCTAATGTGCACTGAGAGGATGGTATGTCCCTCTCCTCCCCTGGTTGGGAATCACAGATATACAGGAAGGGAGAGAAGTAGGCTAAAAGCAGAAGGTAGAAATGTTCCCAGTATTAAGATGAATGAAGAAGGTAGTAAAAATGAATCAGGAAAGAGTAATAAGTATATATTTGGAAAGTTGTGAACATTTTTCTTAGGAAAATACTAACTTTCCTGATAGATACTTTGGATTTTAATCCAACCTTTTGAGAACAATACTGTCACATCCATTACCTGAACTGTTACTATCCCTAACCAACTCAGAATAACTGCTCTCTAAATTCGAAGACAATTTGATTAAAAGTTGGCTGTAATCTGTTATTTGAAAAATGCTTATAAAGCATTTTCATATTTGCAAGGTTTAATGGATTCCCACTCCTTACATCTGAGTTGTACCTGGTGACTTATTTCCAAAGAGAGTGAAAAGGGCGGCGTGGAGGGGACGGGAATGACATTAACTGTACAGTGCAGAGGCCTAACAAACACTAACCCAGCCAGGCAATCAAGGGCGTATCAGTACTGATAAGTCATGTCGATAGTATGTACCCTTGAAAAATGTGATGAAAATAGCACTTCACCTCTGTGGTCTTCCTTCTTAAAACATGCAACTCCAGTCTAATTTTTAGAAACACATCAGAGAAATCCCAGCTAAGGGATATGCTACCAAATCCCTGAGCAATATTCCCCAAAACTACTGAGGTCACCAAACATAGGAAAGTCTAAAACAATGTCCTGGCCAAGAAGAGTTTAAGGAGAAATGACAAATAAATGTGATATCCTAGATGAGATCCTGGAAAAGAAACTGATATTAGGTAAAAATTAAGAAAATGTCAAGTAAGTATATAATTAGGTTAACAATGTATCAATATTGGTTCACAAACAGTAACAAATCTACTAATGTAAGTTATTAATAGGGGAAATTGGATGTCAAATATATGAGAACTCTGCACTATCTTTATAGGTTTTCTGTAGTAAACTTAAAATTGTTCTAAAATAAAGTTTATTTTTAAACAAGTCTAATGGACAAATTAAACATGTTCCCAGATTATCCAAGCCACTTTGCATACTTTATCTTCATAAAAATCTTGCAATATTGGTATCACATCAATTTTATAGATGAAACAGATTTAGAAAACTGAGCATAAACTGTTGAAGATTCATCAATACCAGATTCCACATAACATTTAATGAATACACTAAGAGACCTTAGTTATTGTTGGTCAAATAACACAACATTCACCATCCAAAAAGATGACACAATCAGAAACTATTTGAGATGTTTTGTAGACTATCATTTGTACTAAATTATCCACCTTCTCATGCAGATTTGTTAATACTGCAGAACTATCTGCATTTAATATTCCAAATAATGTGGTTATTAAAATGTTAAAATTATTAAAAATAAGGGAAATTCTGTGGTATTAAGCCTAATCTGAGCACAAAATTTTTTGAAGTACAAAATACAAAGTTCTTCTTAGAATCTTTTGTTCAAATTATTTACCTACTATCCTCAACTTCATTCCATCCTTTAAGTGACAACTAAAATCCCAAGCCCTCCATTCAATCTTCCCCGATTACCTGTCCCACATCTGAACTTTTACTATTACTACGTTGACCATTCAGTGATGAACTACTTTAATATCCTATTGACTATTCATATACTACACCTATAGGATACACTTTTTTAAAAAGTTGATGAATAAAGAAAACGCCAACTATGAAAAAAATTCTAATAATTTGAATGGTGTAAGCCCTTTCACACACATATATACACATGCAATTCTTAAATGCAATGTTTCTAAGCAAGAGCATATAGACCTTTTCTTTATGTAATAGTCTGGCCATATTCATTTAAAAAATTTTTGGGAAAATAAGGATGTAAATAAAATGAATTTACCTGAGTGTCTTTTCTACTAGTGACAAATATATTTAAACTTAACCAGAGAACCAACTTTGCATCTCTTACCTCTACAAATTCTGCTCTCCTTTCCACCTTATCCACTTCTGTCTAGTCAATAGCTAAATATTTTTAAATGAAACACAAGTCCCTAACTATTAAGTATATGTATGTGTACAGTGTGTGTGTATGTATCCATCTTTGTAACCAACACCTAGATAAAGATATAGGTTTTTTCAGAAGCCCAGGTTTCCTCATACCATCTCTCTCAACTTTTAATCATTATTTTCCAAACTTCAAATAGCTAACTGCCACCCTTTATGTCTTCATTATTTAATAATTTTAATTTAAATTTAATCATTTTAATTTAAATCAACTTTTAACAGAGCTTTGCTCTAATAACATCCATATAAACACAGCTGTGTTGTGCTAGCCTTGAATTTGACTCAGGCATTAAAATAGACATAACTACTATTAGAACAAACATTCTCAGGCAGCACAGTGGATGAGGCTTTACCTCATCCTTGTTGACTGTTTACATGAGTCACTTTACTTCCCTCCCTATTCTTACTGGACAAGACCCATATTTCTGTCCCCACTCTACCGATTTACTCTTTACTTGCCAGTGTCATCACCAACACCCTAAAGCCTGCAACCCTCAAGTGTGACTAGTCTTCTTAGTCCAGTTCCTGCCTGTTCTCACTCTTAGCTCCCAGCTGGATACTTCAGTATTAATGAATCTGGAGGAGTGATCTGTCTTGTGTGCACTGAAAGTGGGTTAGAATTAGCTTAAAATCTGAATCACCATTAGAAAGGCTTTTTACAGCTAATACTATGTCATGCCCAAATTGCCTCTATTTTACAAGGCCTACTTAAAATTAAACACTGCCACAGAAACTTGTCCTACTCTAGCTTCACACTTACTTCCAATGATGTTGCTATTCAAGTTATTTCTAAACTTAAATACTACTACAGTTTCTAGTCTTCAAATCTGTAATTAGAAGAAACACACATTGTAAGATCTATATTCCTTACAAAATAATGGGTATGAACAGATCCCCAGTCAATACTTTTGGGCATAAACTCATATGATCTGGATACAAGTAATGCCTCTTCAATTTACTACTTATGTGATCTCAGGCAAGGACTAAGATTATCTAAGCCTCGGTTGCTTCCTTTACAAAACAGGGGCATCTTTTATGGGCTGTGAGCTTAAATAAGTTAATGTAGAAGTTTTCATATTATGAAGTGCTATATAATTATGGCTATCATTCTGGGATAGTATGAGAACCATTTTGCAGTTAGGAACAGCTAAGAGAATAAATTTCTTAAAATTTGGAGTTTTTATTCATTTTAGGGCTGACCTAGATAGTTGTTTTAAAATTTCCAGATTTTCTGAATAAATGCTTTAATTATTTCTATGACTACCTTTTTCTTACAGATAGATGCTGCTAATAATTCTGCTTTCCTCTTTCAAACAATGACTGTGACTTCAAAAATAGACATGACAGAATTATCAACTGCATTTACATCGGACCGTTAGTAGCTATTAAAGACTGTGGTCAAAATTTGCAAGCATCATGCCTCCACATTACAGCCACTTGCTTCCTACCCACTTCCTGAGAGACAGCTGCTGTAACAGAAAGAGGAATGCATCAAACCACGAAGCCCAATCGTGTTTCCAGTGAGCAAGCAATGCATCCCTTGTAGGAAGCAAGTTTGAGCATAATCGTTTTCAAAATGCTCTAAAAACAAGGCTTAGATAAGTTGTTCCCTCTTTGCATCTGTAAAAATCAATCTTTTAGGTCTCTTTCAGGTATAATATGATTGAGCTGGACAACATGTAGTTAAAAAGATATACAGCTGACCCATGAACAACAAAATGGTTGGGGTGCTGACCCTAATGCAGTAAATAATCCATGTATAACTTGATTTCTGAAAAACTTTTACAGTTATCCCTCAGTACATGGGGGATTGGTTTCAGGATACCCCGCCACCCATGAATACCAGAATCCAAGGATGCTCAAGTCCCTTATATAAAAAGGCATAGAAAAATGCATACAATCAGTCTTCCACATCTTCAGATTCCCAACCACAGAATGAAAATAGTTTCTGATCCATGGTTGGTTGAATTCAAGGATGCAAAACCTGGGGACACAGAGGACCAGCTATACCTTTATTGAAAAAACTGTGTAAGTGGACCCACACAGTTCAAACCTGTGTTGTTCATGATGGTTAAAGACTTCCTGCCCAAGAGTATTTCTTAAAGATGGAGATGGTGTAATATTTCCATATGACATCTTATTTCCACAGTATTTCTGAAGGTCTATCTGTGCATCTAAGCAATTTGTCTCTGTGTTGTCAATGATTGTATCCTTAGTCTGAAATCTGATTGTTCTGCTACTTAAAAGTTATTTTTTATCATTTTCATTGTAACTAAATATTTGAGAATTAAGATTAGGTGGGTTCTTGGGTCATAAAAGAACAAATTAATGTCGAAGGTAAAGCTCATAATCTTCACTCAAAATACTATCTTCAGAACACATTATAGAACCCCTTAGGTTGACAGCAATCTTTACAATCCTGGTTCATTTGTTCTCCTGCAGACCCCTAAATGATTTCGTTCTTTGACATGTATTTTATGTCTTTTGCCTCTCTCAAAGGTTAACATACAAATCTTTCTTAAACAATTGTTTTCCATATAACTATTAAGTTTTGATTCTCATTCTTCAGGATCCACCATAATTTATGTCCTTTTGCTTACCCTGGGATGTGCTTTTTGCTTGGTTAGATAGAAAAAGTTAATTGAAGTCGTCATCAAGTTGTTTTTGTTTTTTTTTAAACAAGACCAAGACTGGAAATCAGTCAAGTCTGCTGCCATCTCCAGTGGACTGAAAGCAAAGCAAGTTAAGGTCTTGGTGGCTTGCTCTAATTTCTCTTCTAGAAAACAAATATCTAAACTTAGCTTGCAATCTTATCCTGCAATTGATAATTTTTAAAAATGTAAAACACAACTATCAAATCCTTTTTTTTCTTCACATTATTCTACACCCCTCTGACAGAGTCATATTTCCTTGACTGTCTAGAGAAATTACCTTTTAATGGGCAATACTTTAGTGTAACTCAATGTCATCTAACATACCATCTTCAATCTTTTAGTTCCTTACTATCATTCTCTTAAATAAGTATTCTAAAAGCAGACTTTACTTTTAAAATATCACTGAAATAATACCCACCTCTCAGTTACAATTCTACCACAAAAAGAATTCATTAGTCTCCTAGATTAACAAGTGGAAAAAAGACATTTCTTAGGGACTAAGTTTTCTGCAAGGAATCCAGGGCCTGTCTGGCTATTGACTAGGCTTAAAATTTAACAATGTTAAATCGTAATAAGGGTAGATGCTGTTGTACAAGCTTTATATATTTTTATATTTCATCTAGTGCGACCCTAACCAAAACTTTGATGTGCTTACTATATGCTACCTATTGTTCTAAGTGATGCATTTAATCTTCATAGTAGAAACTACTATTATCCATGGGTCACAGATAATGAAATTACAACACAATTAACCAAAGAAACTTTCTCCAAAGTCAACAGGTAGGGGACAAGAAGGTTCAAACTTATACAGTGTGGCTTCACAGTCCCCTTGACGATTATGCAATCCTGCCTTCCATATTTTTGTATTATTGGAAATAATAACTGGGGTGCAACTGAAAGCTATCTTAAATCAAAAGTAGGATCAACACAGTGATAGGACTAGCAGTCATGTCCCTGAAGTTCATTCAACAAGTTAAAAACTGCGACTTGTATTAAGTAGTCTAATTCTGCCATTAAAATGTCTCTGGAATTACCAATAGTGGACAGTTCTTGTCATTTTTTAATGAATAACAGAGTATGTGCTTACAAACTATTTGATATATATATTTTTTTTTTAAAAAAAAGAAGGACCAACTATAGAAACAGCATTAACATTGAGAAGACACAAGGGAAAAGAAACAAGAAAAGGGGCTAGTCCAGTCAGGAAATATAACAGGAAAGCTGAACCTACTGATATAATTGAGGAAAGGAGGGAAAGCTATAAGTTCATAGGCAGCATATAACTTTAGGCTATTTCCATTTGTTAAGCACCTTCAAAATCAAGTGAGAAAAAGAAAGTTAAGAAAATGAACTATAACAAATTAGTTTTTATTTTACTGATACTTAAAAGTAGACAAAAGCATGCTATCCTTGTTATTTTCATCTGTGTGACCTTTTAGCCTCAGTCTCTTAGCATACACTATCTAGTTACCAAAGAATCACATTATCCAAAGGTCATAAAGGTCAACTAGTATGGTGCTTCCCAAATGGTATCCCATTGAATATATTCCATAAGGTTTTAACAGATATGCCACAGAGATTCTGGGCTGTTTAGAGCAAAAATAAATGTTTCTTTGCTACTTCTCTGTTCCAATCCTCAATATGCTCCTGTCCAGAGGGAAGATCCAAGAGTGGAATCTGGTTTAACGTTTCTCAAAACCACTTAAATACATTTTTGCTGAATACATACTGCCCTCTCCCAGAGCTAATAGTTTATGTATAGAATAGTTAGGCAAACATTAGACCAATATTCTTGTCCCTGTCTTTCAACTTCCTTATTTACCACCTCCAACAGCAGCAAACTCATTACTTATCCTTCACTTCTGAAGAACAGTTTCACTGGATAAAGACTTCTAGTTTAGCCGGTTTCTTTCAGTGCTTTTCAGCTTTTGCTCTTCTTGCTCATGATTCTGCTTAGTAAACTGTAATTCTTATACATAAAACTTTTTTCCGTCTCATGTTTTCTTTGCTTTTCTGCAGTATCCTGCTTCCTATTTGTTTTCTGAGTTTCCTGATCGATGGTTTGATGCCTGCCATTAATTTTGGAAATCCCTATTATGCAAATATTTCTTCATTCATTCTTCTGTACTTCAAGTACATGTGTACCCCACCTTTCTACATTGTTCCACGGTTCTTGAATGTTCTGAGTTTTCTTTGTTCTTTTTGCATTTCACTTTGGGAAGTTTCTATTGACCTCTCATCAAGCTTTCTTTCTCAGCAGTGTCTAGTCTATTGAGGTGACCATCAAAGGCACTCTTCATTTGTCATATTTTAGTTCTAGTATGATTTTAATTATTTCTAACCATTTCCACTTCTCTACTTAAATCTTTTTTTTTTTTTTTTGCATAGTGTCTACTTTGCCATTAGTGTTGCAATGTATTAACTGGATTCCTGGTCTGATTAATTTCAAAGTCTGTATCATACAAGATTGTTTCTTGTCTTTTGAGATCCTTGTAATTTTTTCAAAAGCTGAAAACAATTATCAGGCAATAGTAGCAGAGGTAAATAGGTTTTGATTGTGAGGTTTTACACTAATCTAGCCAGGAGTTGGGCTGTGTTTAAGGTTTGCTGTAGATATAAATGGCAGAGGCTGAAATTCATTATTAAAAAAGTCTTTTCACATTAGGCAGTTCTAACTGGCAGAACATTCTTGTTTATCACATGTAATACATCCACTGGTCCTAGTTCTAACCTCATGCACATCCAACTCTTCTGATAGCTTTCAAAGCATTTGAAGACAGACAGCATAGATCTTATGCCGTTTGGTCTCTGAGATCTCCATTTCCTTCAACTGCTCTCCAAAGTTTTTGTTTCCATTTCTTTGCCATTCTGGCCCCTGTGATATACTATGTTAAATCTATTCCTTTTACTAATGTGGAATCCAGAATTGAATACAGAAATTCAGCACTCAATGAAACAGAATTTACTTTCCATATTCTGAACACTTAGTGTAGTTTGACTCTGTTTATACTAGCTGTTACCATGCTGACTAAAGCTACATAATCAGTGCTTTCTCCCATAAAGTGATATCAAGCCAGGTCCTGATCACATTGATGCAGTTAGTTTAGGGGAATCAAATATAGGAATTGACAGTGGACATTTTTTCAGCAGCAAAAGGCAGATAATGAAAGCAATGCAATTTTCACAGTGATCCTATTCAATTTGCACTGGTTATGGACTAATGATCACTAATGGTATCAGAGGCAGCTCTAATTCAACTGAAGCTGTAAGAAAATTTCTGTGCATATGTGCATTTTTTTAAAAGATGTCTGAAATACTTTATTCTGATCTTAATGATGGGAATGACAGTAACAAATAAGGTTTCACCACTGAAACTTGCTCATACTGTGCTGCCAAAGATGAGTCCATGACAACCTCTGGTGGGGCAAGGGCAAGCATGACAACAAACTCCATGTCAGGGTTTCTGATTAGTTTTCTAGCAAGCCATAAGGGTTTTTCAAAGTTGTAGTTACTTTTGGCAGAAATGTCATAGTACTGATGATTCTTTCGCTGGAAGACAACAGATTTTGCCTTAATTTTCCTGTCCTTGATATCCACTTTGTTGCAACACAACATGATGGGGATGTTTTCACATACTAGTACCAGATTTCTATGCCTGTTAGGCAAATTCTTCTAAGTAACTCGAAGTTACATGAAACATTATAATGGCACACTGGGCTTGGATGTAATAGCCATCTCCCAATCTATAAAATTTCTGACCAGCTGTGTCCCATAAATCAAATTTGCTAGGTTCTCTGTTGATGTGGCACACAAGCGGGTGGACCTCAACACCCAAGGTAGCTACATCTCAAATTCACCAGTCAGATGACATTTCACAAATGTAGTTTTTCCAGGCCCATCACCACCAATGGAAGTTTGAACTGAAGCTAGGTTTCTCCTTGGGCAGCCATCATGATGTTACTTCCCGAAGCATCTCCGGGCCCGTCTGACTCTGCATGTGTGCATTTTTCAAAGCTACTGGCAACTCAAAGGTTAAGAATGTTCATGTTCTTCTCATAGTCAATCATCTTTCTTTCTGATGCTTCATGAACACACCCACACGTTAAAAATTCATACTAAAATCATACTAACATTTAGCTAAACATATTCCAAAAGACAAAAGGTAATTAAAATCTCATTAGGAATTAGAATACAAAACATAGTTATCAAAATTTATCAAGTTTACTGATGAACTGCCTTACTTGTGCATTTTATGTACATTAACTCAACTTTAAAATGTATTAACAGTTTATTAATCCTAAAAAACTACCAATATAATTTACTTTATATTGAAATAAGGTAATTGGCTCTTAGGAATTTTCCAAGAATAGACCAGGCTTTGCTCTGAAGCAGTGATTTTATCTATAACCTCATCTAAACATAACCAGGTTTGGGAGATGCTTTACACAGAATTCTATGCGATTATGTTAGTCTAAATGATATCAAAGGCTCTTCTTAAAATGTTATTGATTTAACTACATAAGAGGTTTACATTTTGCTTGAACAGAACTGATGTGTGCAAAGACATAAAAATAATCAAGACTTAATTTCTAGTTCTGACATGAATCTTACTTCAAAAGCAAGCAGATAAATGAATTAGATGGTATAGCTACCAATAATAACCACACCTCCAATTACAATAGCGTACTAAAAGAACTGGTCTTATAGAGGTAACGAGTACTTTTATTAAATAACTTCCAATATTCTGATAGTAAATATCTGCCCACTAATGTGTCAAATAGACTTAGTTCCTTCAGTAGGTCCAAGAAGTATAACTTATTTATCCTGACATAGACAAATGGACCTCATTTTTAAAAAAAGTTCCACTCTGTTTAAAATGATGGAAACAAGGATACAATAAATGCTAACCAACAGTTAAAAAATTACTTTCACATTTTTAAAAAGATGAAATAGAACTATTTCAACCAAAAAAGAGTGGGACAAAATACATCAAAATAGTAATAGTTGTTTTCAGTGGTCAAACTTGTAATTTTCATTATTTTACAAATTTTCTACAATAAACGTATTGTTTTTATGATGGTAAAGTGTTTCATGGAAAAAAGGCAAAAAAAGAAAATTTTAAACTCTACATGATTTTATAAGTTGAAATAAACAGAAGGACTAAGAAGTTCCCAACAAAGAAATAGTGAAAAAGTCAAAAGCACCAAATTTTGGAGCTTGACTAGGTCTTATAATTAGGTTTGATGTATACATTTTGAAAATGAAAAAATGGACATATTACACAATTTCTTCAAGTTCAAATAGTAAGTTCTAGAACCCACAACTCCAACTTCTCTGCTCATTATTCTCATTCATATCTCATACTCACTGAAAACTAGGATAGAGGTCCAAGTAAGATGTAAATCTATACATACAGTATGGCTATACCAGTATTTTAAAAAAATTAAACATTTTAATGTTTTGAATCTATTTTATAAGACTAAGGGAATTATCAAAATGTTATCAAGAGCAAAGTGATTTTAATGTATTCATTTTAATGTATTTTTCAAATTTCCTTTCAATGTATTATTTCTGTGCCTCAGTGTTCTCATTGATAAAACAGATATAATAGTATCCACCTTATACAGTGGCAAAAAAACAGCATTAGTACTTAGTACCTTGGCACAGAATAAATGCTAGTAGCTGTTACTTTATGATAAAAATTTGAATTATCTCCCCTACAATGGCATTCAAGTGCAACAGCAGGGTTTCAGATTAGGTATAAAGACACTGGAAAATTTTCACGCACATAATGTATAAAAAGGTTCTTACATGTAGTCTTGTGAGATTTCATTCAAGAGACTGAAGAATTGAGACTCTAAAAATCTAATAAGCTATCACAGGTTTCAAGAGCAGAGTTTTTGATGATTTTTTTTTTCATTACAAGTGTAGAAGCTCAAATGGAGGGATATGGTGCTCACTGATTAGTCAGGAAGGGACAATATGGGATTGCAGGTAGAAATAAATCTACCAGGAGAGCTCAAGTTCACATCTAGAACTCATTCTACCTCACTTAGCACTAGTAATCCAGATGCTCTACTTCTCCCTGAAGACAATACACAAGACTAGTCTAGGTGATTAGTTAAGGGAAAAGGGTCAGCTAAGTGACTAGTTAAGGAAAAAGCCGCTGAAAGGGGGCACACACTAAACCTGGTAGGCATGAAGAAAGCTGTACTGTTTGTTCCTATCTTGTTTGCCTTTCCCAGTTTTCCTTCTGTTTTTTTCTTCTTTTTGTTCCCTGGTTTCATGCTGTGTTCTACTGTTAAAGGAAACTCTTAACGCCGCCACCATTTACAAACATACTGTGAAATTTTGTTCTGCCTTATCTATAGGATGTCTCCAACTTTCACAAAGTTCATTGTGTGAAATGTATATACACTGCATATCAACATACCTAGTATGCACTATGTATATACAGCATATACAGATAATCCTAAACAGCTTTTCTGACGCCAAATCTAGGCTTTCACATATTAGTTAGCAAACAGGTTAAAGCTATCCCATAATGATGCTACAGTGTGTGTTTCAATTTTGTACAGCAGTCTGGAGCTATATGAGTGCTGATACTTGTAATAATAGATACAAATACAAACAAGACATACTAAAAATGGCAAATATTTAGGTCCACTGAGATACTCCCTAGACTTCAGCTAGTTGACTGTATGTCCCATACTAAAAAAAATAAGAGCAGAATATTATAATTCTAAATTGAGAATTTAGTATAAAAAAATTCCAGTGATCCAAATGCAAAGAATATTTCATGCGTCAAAAGGTTAGGATATTGCTTCCGTACATTTCAAAAAACGGCAACAGAACATGGAAAATTGTTACACATCTTTTGCTTAGAAGATTAAAGAAAAAATGACTGGAATGCCATCAAAATCAGCATTGCAAGCTCCAGTTCAATATACTAAAAACTAAATCTTTCTCAACTTGAAGAATTTGACTTATTTTTTAGCCAAAAAAATATTTTGAAATTGCATTATTTATATTTAATAGTCTGTGTCCTTACTATTTTTACATTTAAATATTACAAAGGGTCTTAAAAACCATCAAAAACTATATTAAGAAATTTTGTAAAAAAAAAAAAAACAAACAGAACTCTGGGGAAAATTGTCCCGTATATGACTTCACTGCTAAAATTTAGTAGTTTTATTCATTTTTAGAAGTAAATTATGTGCAAAAATGGAGCACTGACTTACTATATTAAGTTTAAACTTCATTGTCAGTTTCAGTTTTCCAAAACCTCAATCTCTCTTCACTTGTTCCACTCTACTCTGCTCTTACTTCATAGCCATTAAAGCTTTGATGCCATTGCTTCTGTTGTTTCCTTGCTTACTTGCCTAGAATTCATTAAAAAGTAGAGAGCTTTTCAAAACATGTCTGTAAGGACACCCTGTTTTCTGATGTATACTCATTAGGGCTGGGGCAGGATCTCCAGGTGTTTAGGCATTTTCAGTAGTTTATATTACTGTGTTGATTTTCTATTAACTATTGCCTAGGAAAAGTTCTTCCCTCTGAGTCTGTTGCATTATCTTTTCGAAATGCTTTGTGGCTCCAGTGATGTCATCTTTATGTAACTATAGACTATACGTACTGCCTCCTTGGGTTATCAGTAGTAAAGTGGACAAGATCCAACATGGATTAAACCAGCACTTAGTTTTCCAGACAAGATGATTCTCATTACTCCTGGGCCTGGAGAGGACACTGCCTGTTCCCTCTGCTCCAAGCTTCCATTCAGTCACAGACTCCTCACCACTGCTACCTGGCCCAACAGGTAGGGATGCACAGGAGTTGACCCTCCTATTTCCTGCAGCACCCTTACTTAGTCAGTACGTGTTGTTCCAGGTGTTCCACTTCTGGGCATAGAGCATTTGTGTGAATGCTCCCACCTTAGGTGGGTATATGTAGATTTGTCAATAATCTACCTTCTAAGAATACAGCCATTTAGGGAGCACTGATAGCATTCTTTCCTTTGTTAGGCAGAGATATTACATACATCATATATAGTAAATATTATCTCATTTCCAATATATTTACTTTTCCATTTTTCTATACCTATCTTTTAAACAATCTTTATCAAGCATTATAAAAAAAAACTTTGTGACAATGGTAATGTTCTCTATTTGTAGCCAAGACATATGGCTATTGAACATTTGAAAGATAGCTAGTGTTGAAAATCTAAATTATAAATTAAATTAATTCAATAGCATACATGGCTAGTCACCTATTTAACAGTAAAGCTGTTCTCTCTCTACATTTCACCTCAACCACTCCATTTCATCTATCCTTTTATTTAATCTCTCCCCGTTTCATTCCACTATTTATACCCCTATCTTCATTATATCTACCTTTATATATTGAATTTATGTAATATTTACCATATTATTTATATACATCTTTATTACATAGTTATATGATATAGAATAAACTAGGTTTTATATATTTCTTTATTATAGCTTAATATATATTATCTTTTCTATACATTCTAAAAGGAGAGAAAAGTGGCCAGTCTAATATCTTAAAACAGAAGTCAAGAGCAGAATGTTTAAGACTGAGAAAGGATCTAAGGTCAGGACTTACTCTTTTGCTTTTTTCTACAGAATAGAGTAAAAATCTAAGTCAGGCAAAAAAATAATGTGAACACCATACTTTAATAGAATCTAAGTCTCTTAACATAATCAATTACATTCCAGAACACTGGAGTAAAAGGTAGGAAACACCTAGACCAACTTGATTTCTGAGATAATTACTTCCAAGAAATCATGAAGAACTACCAAAAGGATGAACACCAAAGAATACTGCACCTAATTCTGAGGAAGCAGATTGTATAAACAGACAAGTGTGCCTGATGCAGATACGTCAGAATCTGAAAAAGTGATTAACATATTGTTTAAAGAAGTTAGGAATCCAGGTACAAATTACTGAGATGCTAACAAAATAAACACTTTCTTGTTGAGAAAACTATAGATATTAAAATATTGCAGGTATGTTACATTCTTTTAGAGTATCCCTATATATGACATAAATTCACTGGTTAAATGGTAAGACAGATGAAAGCAAGCTAGAAAACCTCCAAGTTTTTTTTTTTTTGTTTGGGGCTGGAACTTCTGAAGTGTTTACTTGCTCAGCAATTTTAAGCACTAATTCATCTGAATCTCCTAATAACCATATAAGGCTGGTGTAATTATTATCCCTATTTTGCAAATGAGGAAACTGAGGTACAGAGAGGTAAAATGCTTTGCCTAATGTCACTAAGTGGTGAGGTCAGCATTTCAATTCAGGCAATCTAGTTTCAGAGTCCCTATTCTACCACAAAGCTAAACTGCCTCTCAAAGTGTTTACTGATCTAAGACCAAAGTCATTCAACAAAAATTTCTACCACAGGTCAGTGTTTTGAAGCTTCTATTTTGAGCACATAAAAATATTTAATCTATAACTTCGAATATATCCTTAAAAATTTTGCAGAAGAAACAAAGCTAAGACAGCCAAAACAAAAAATGACAAGTCTGTAAAAAACACTACAGGCTGAAACACTAAGATAATAAAGACATATATTTAACAAATTGATTATATGAGAATATGATGAACAAATCCAAGATTAAGAATGGCTGTTAAAAAAAAAAAAGCGGTCTGTAGTCCCAAAATTAGCAAAAGCAAAAAAAGAAAAAAAAAAAAAAAGCCAGCATTGCACTGTCAAAAAGATGTACTCTGTAGTATGTATTAAAGAATAAAGAATGTAAAGATTCAATATTTTACTTTTCTTACTTGCATCCTTAGCTCCTTTCTCAGAGCCCACACTTTCATCAAACATATACTTTCAAATATTTACTTGCATAATTTCTAAACGCACTGATTAGGAAGAGTAAAAGGAAGCAAAAAATGCTTTAAGCACTCACTGCCAGCAATAAAAAAATATATAAGTAGCTTTTCAACAAAGAAACACATAAAAGGTAGACAGTAGCTAATTAAACAGTATTTTATATTTGCATTAAATAGGTCCAAATACCCCTGTAGACTTTGCCAAGCTTCAGAGGCATGATTCTTTTACAGTTATACTGCTGATTCTCCTGTAAGTCACTTTAACAAGGCAAACTGTGCCTGCTGAACCCTCAGCAGCACAGAAGATCCAGGGACCACAGTAACTAATGGGGTACTAGATGGTGTGCCTGGTATGCTAGCAAAGTAGAGGAAAGGTTCCAATCAGGTCTGGGCTGACTTGGCAAACTTACAAAACTCTAGCACTAATAAATCCTCTGACTGATTCTCTTCTGATTTACGCCACAGCTGTAGAGTTTGTGAACTGGCCAAGTAAAACCTGTCAGTCTCTTTTTCAATAGAGACCCATAAAAATTCTGACAAAACAATTCCCACTCCCAACAGTAAGACAAATAGGCTGTAAGCACAACAAAGAACAACAGCAACAAAAGAAACCCATGGGAAGTACTAAAGAAAAATGATAGGAATGAGGAAAAAAATGATGAGAAGATGAGCAATATGGAGTAGATTCAGAAGAGTAAATATACATGTAACCGAAATTTTTAGTATCTTCTACATATTCCTCAATGCGTGAAAGTGCATATGTGTGTCTCTGTATGTGTACAAACACATACACACATATACTATATATAACTGAATATTTGTGCAAAATTTCTTAAAAAGGTATAAAAAATAAATTTCTAGCAATTGTCCAGAAAATGAAAAAGACTACTCTAGTGGTCTCCCTTTACATCAGTAACATCAAGCAGAAGCTAGTTAACCTAACGTCTTTTGGGAAATGTTCTAGAATAATTTCCAGAACTCAGTAGATTAGATTATCTCCAAACTTTTTTTTTTAATTTTTATTTTTTCTAAGGCGAGGCAACCATTGGTTGACCTCACAAATTGCAAGAACCTTGTCAGCTTACAATCCCTATTCTTTTTTATTTTTTATCCCTACAGCACCTGGTCTTCCTACGTGGTCTCCCATCCAAGTACTAACCAGGCCCGACCCTGCTTAGCTTCAGAGATCAGACAGGATCGGGCTTGTTCAGGGTGGCATGGCTGTAGACCAAACTCTTTCTAGTAATAAATATCATCAGCCTAAAACTTTACCATCATTTTACAACACCAAAAAACCCCAAACAATTTGATTAAAAAATGGACAAAGGACCTGAGAAGACACTTCTTCAAAAAAGATAAAACAAATGGCCAATAAGCATGTGAAAAGATGCTCAGTATCATTAATTATTAGAGAAATGTGAATCAAAACCACAATGAGATACTGCCTAACAACCATTAGGATGGCTGCTATCAACAAAGAGAAAAACAACAAGCATTGGCAAGAATGTGGAGAAAATGGAATCCTTTGTACTGTTGAGAATGTAAAATAGATGGTATGCTGGTTTCTTAAAACGTTGAAAATAGAATTACCATACGATCCATCACATAAAAAACAAAACAAAGTCCTTCCTCTCATAGACCTCACATTCTAGTGGTTGGTAGAAATGACAAATAAGTACCCAAACTTAAAATTTTTCAAATAGTGATAAGTACAATGAAGGAAAAATAAAAAACAAAATGATAATGTAATACAGTGGGAGAGAAAGGAGCAAAACAAAGAGTAGGGGGAACCAAATGAAAGAGGTAAAGGACTCTGAAGAGATGACACATGAACATAAATCTGAATGAAAAAAGGAACTCAGGTAAGTAAAGATCAGGAATAGAGCATTCCAGCCACTCTGTTAGCCACTGGCAAAGCAAAAACCCTGTTATGAGAACAGGCTTTACCTGCTCGAAGAGTAAAATAGATGTTAATGAGATGGTACAAAAGTAGAGATTAAATGGAGATTCATAACTAATGATCTCGGTTTACATATAGAGTTTAAATAAAATCTCAAAGTGTAATGGGAAAAAATGAAATATTTTTATCATGAGACCTGACCTGAGTTCTTTTTATCCATGTTGTTCCAGGGTCAACTGTAGTTTTATTTAATAAAACACCAAAGGTCTTCCATTTATATAACAAGCTGAACTCATGTTTATCTCCACTCCCTCCAAAAAGGCCACTCAATTAATAATTTATAAAGGCAGAAACCCACAAGGACAGAGAAGAAGGAACCACAGTACATATGTCAAGAAACTTTTGGAAGATGGGAAGAACTGAAACAAGGGATAATGACCAAAAGTAATGTAATTCATCCTGAGAAACTTTGGATAGGCTCACAACTTTGAGGTACCAGGCTACCTGATATGTAATGGTGAATCTTAAGGTTGACAATATGTATCAACTGAAAATCTGTGAATACTCTTGTCCCACAGAGCCAAAATATGGGGATAAGAAACCAAGCCCAAGATCTGCAACTGGAGATCCAAATACAAAATAAGAAGTAAGTACCTCACTGATCTGAAAACAGATCCCCCTGTTATCTACCCAGCAAATCTAACTTCTCTGGAGAAAATGAATGGCCCAGTAGAGAAAACCTATAGATAAGGATATTTGGGGATCATCAAAGACGATCTAGTACAACATTACTGTAAGTCAGATTGGTAACATTTATCAAGTCTTTAACATGAGTCAGCAATTTCATCTTTAGGAATTTATCACAAGACATAACAATAATATATGAGTACAGAGTTAACTATAGAGATGTTCACTGCAGTACTGTTTATAATGTTAATACAATAGAAACACTTAAACCATAAAGAATACACAGCAGTTAAATTACGATACAACCATATGTTAAGAAGGAAAAGTTACATAGGATGCTTGTAATATATCACATGAAAAGGACAGTATGCAAACTACATGGAGCCAATACATAGTACCTAAGCCTTTTGCTTATGTAGTTTTCCTGATAAAAATAAATTTACTTGTATAATCAACAAAAATAAGTAAAATATGACACAATTCTTCAAAACTCATTAAAAATTTTAGACAAATATTAACACACAAACTTAGAACCAAACAGAATAGTGAAAAGATAATGGAAATTTAGAGAAATAAAATGACTAATATGTTTAAGAGATGATCAAACTGAGTAAACAAAAATAATAATTTTTAACTTATTAGATAAGTAAAAATTTAAAAGATCATTGACATTCACTTGGGCAAGATTGTACAGGAAAAGATATACTCATACTACAAGGAATTAAAAAAGGCAGAATCTTTGCGAGGGCTTGAGTACACTATCAACGCTTAAAACATATATTGCCTTTGAACTTGCTATTCTATTCTATTTCTGGAAATCAATCCTACAGAGATTCTTGCACAACTATGCAAACCTGATATCATCCAGTATTCTCAATAGTACTACATACAATGCACAAAACTAGTAAAGCAACTCAATGGATGGAATCTGGTACCATGAGAAGAGGGACAGACTTAAATACACTAAACAAACAATATTCATACAATGAATACCATGCCATTTTTTTTAAATGAGGTAAATCTAAATATATTGATTTAAGACTGTAAAAGATGAACACTGTCCTCCTAAATTTTAGAACTTGGAACTATGGTTGATTTCTCCTTAAGGGCCATCAAACTGGGATATCCAGAAAACCAATTTTCTATAGAAGCCTAGCAATTCAAAATAGATCAATGCACTATGAGATAGATATTTTATAAAAGTATGTTTCCTTATATCTACTACATCATGAAAAAAAGTATTCAAAATTGAGCAAAGATATGGAAGAATTTCTGATCTCTATATTACTTCTCCAAAAATATCAAAATCAAAATGTCATTGTAAGTTCTCTATCCATGAATACCTTCTAAAATAATAATCTAGGTGAATAATTTATGTAAAAATTTCAGCTTCTGAATGGTGAAATATAAAATTCCCATAGTAATCTATGAAACAGATTTTCCAAATATAAATTAGATTTATTCAGTGTCTATTTTAAATTATCTATTTAATAACCAGGTAAAATTAGCCACAAGTTTCAAAAAAAAAAAATTCCAAAAGTTTTAAAAACATTTCATGTTTTCATTCATAATAAATGCTTAAATAGTGGCCTCCTTAAGAAATATGAAATAGCCAATTCCTGAACTGATACTTTAAAGTTATGTCTCCTTAAAAAAACCAAATAAACAAAAAACAATGACACATTATTACCTGGTCAAACGCAGCTGATGTTCAAAAGTGCGATCCTTAAAACTACTTGATATGTATATCACAGCTGACATGGTAAGTATAAATCTTGACCTCTTAAGTCTCAACTTTAAAGTAATGCCACTTACTTAGTACAAATAATGTCTATATATATATATATATCAAATCATTTTCTTATTTTCTGAAAAAGGCATGGCTTAGTCATACTTGGTAACTTACAAAGAGTTCTATGGAATAACTTCCTAGTTTATCTAAAACCTAGATATTTGTAAAAATGTTTAACATAATTTAGGTGATTTCTTTATGATAAAATCCAGTTAGGCTGGGAAAAAAAGTTCCTAGAAGACTTTATTTCAAGACAGTGATTATCTCTGAGGAAGGAGGAAGCAGAAACAGTTGAAGAGATTGGGTTTTGCTGTAATCTTAAATTTAAGTAAAAATAAAAAGCAAGCATGTTTTTTTGGAGGCAAATTCCCTGGGTTCTAAACCATTCACTATCTCATTGTGACCTTGGGCAAGTTATTTAATCTCTGTGCCTCAGTTTCCTTACCTTTACAATGGGGATAATACTTAAATGAGTGAAGTGCTTAAATAGTACCTGACACATGGTAAATGTTGTTGTTGTTGTTATCATCAGCCTTCCCACCAATAACTATCAACTATGAAATCTAGTTTGAAGGTACTGGGAGGTGGTATCTGATTTATTTT
Organism: Macroglossus sobrinus; assembly: GCA_004027375.1. NCBI lineage: Eukaryota > Metazoa > Chordata > Mammalia > Chiroptera > Pteropodidae > Macroglossus > Macroglossus sobrinus. The sequence goes on along the minus strand of PVKZ01000260.1, from coordinate 924,884 downwards.
CTACACGTACATTTCAAACATAAATTCTATTTTTGTAACCACTGAGAAAGCAGTATAAAGTAGAATAACAAAGTTGTAGTCTTCAAATTCCAAAAACATGAGACAATACAGGCTTTGGAGTTTAATATTTATTTTTAGCAGGAAGAATATGCTAATGATGATGACACCGTTAGAAGATACGCCCATGTCCAATACCTGCAACAGAAGCTAAACAGAAGTTAAAGAAACCATACCAAAGACTAAAGACAAAAATTTTATGATATTACTTACCCTTAATTCTGCTAACAATAAAACAACTAACAACAGGTTTAGAAAAGTTCCATTACAAAATCAAAAACTGTCAAGTTAACTATCAAAAATATCTTTCAAAAAAATTCTCTTTTCCTTTCTAAACAGAATTGGGCAACCTCTCTAAAGGCAGAGCATGGTGCCAACAACTATGCTCTGAGGGTATACATGTGAGCAGAGGAGGAACAAACTGAAAACAAGTAATGCTAAATTCAGAGCTAAAAATTCGTGGTGGCAGAGCTCTGCTGCTAGTACTTAATCAAGTAGCTGCTCTCACAGGCAGAAATGGCGACCATCCCTGGCACAGAGATTGCTGAAATAAGAACTAAACATTAATAAATAAAAACGACTTAACTGAAGCAATATTATAACTTACCTACAAATTTCAGAGAACTGTCTCTAAATAAAGAATCCAGACAAATTAGAAATTCTGCTACATAAGAAATTGCTATAGTAGTAAACAATTTAAACAAGAACTAGTCAAAAGATTCTTTTAAGTAAAACCACTTTTGACAATGGCTACACTGCTTATAGAAAATATGAATTTCTTTCTTTTATTTTTACCCCTGCACCTCCAGACTTTTCATCAACAGTATCAATCACCACTCAATTTAAAGAAGCCATTACTTTTTACCTAAGGGTTTGTATGACCCAGGAGTGGGGTGAGAATATGTTAAGCAACAGACTCAAGGGTGAAAAAAAAAAAGAAGTAATGTGAAGACTATATTCCTGAGCAAAGCTGATGAACTGCTAGCTGAGGGACTAGAACTAACATACCCAACACAAATTCTATGCCCCAAAGTCTTTTAAATTCTTAACTGGAAAGACTACATGTACTCAGAACAAGAATTAAGTCCAACCATAATTTACTGTACTTAACACCAGACTTTATGCCAACTGCTATTTTACCATTATTTTTGTTCTTGAAAATAAAGATTCAAACTCATAAGATAAATGTTACTGGAATAACTTTTAGATGCAACTAATTCTGCTAATTCCAAATTTCTACATTTACTTAGGTAGGCCGATTTGATTCGAGTAGAAAGAAACTCATTAACGGAAGGAGTAGATTACCTGTGGGCCACTGTCTTAAAAAGGTCTATGCCAAAAAAAAAAAAAAAAAAGCAAAATGTGCAGGAACATTCAGATATTTAAAAATCCCTACGAAAAAGAATAAATTAAGTAAGTGCTAAAGAAGTAAAAGGTTACGCACTTCCAATTTATGTTCTTTCTCTGCAAGGGCTTCCTTTTGACAACGAAGAAAATCTGCTAACATTCGAGTGAGCTGCTTCCTATCATCTATTTCAGCCGCCAATCTGCCGTTGTAATCTGCCAGCAACATACAAGCATCTTCTACCATTTTAGAGAGCCTTTCTCCAGATTCTTTATCTAAGAAAAGCACAAAATAAAATTATTACACAACAAAAACAATGTCATATGCTGTTCCCTCACTAAAAAAGTTCAGATCATGTTTTCTCTTCTTACCTGTTATTTTATCTAGTAGGGATACTTCTTGGACTTCTACAGGCAAAGAAGCTATCCTCTGATGAACTGCTGCATCACCTGAAGCAGCATTTTCTAGATCTTGTAATGCTCTAACGAGATCTAGAGTCTAAAAAGTTATACAACTTTAGAACCAAAATAAATGAAGCTTAAACAAATTCAAGTTTTTAAGTTTACTTCATATTTCTTCACCCTTATGAGACTTTTACTAGTTCAAAGTTTCAAATATAAACTGCTTTCTAAGATATTCCATTTCTTTTGTACATTAAGGAAAAGAAGCAATATTATATTAGGTACTGTAAATATATAAATTGGAAACATGTCAGTGAGACATGGCCCATGGCCATGAGGAGTTCATATTCTAGTGGTGGAGACAGATTAATAGTATAAAAATAATTATCTGACTATTAAATTAATATGATTGATTTCCATGCCGAATATACTCAACAGTAAAAGGGAAGGCAGGCTATAACTTCAACCTGAAGAATACTAGTTTTATGTATGATATATTCATTATATCATTATTCATGAGGATTTTTAAATATGAAATTGAATATTGGGCATGGGGGATACATATTATCTTCTACCACAACAGAGAAGAGTCTCCCAAATTCCATTTCTAAATGATATAATTAAAGTAGTTGTGGAATATGTTTAAATATGGTATCCTCAACTATTCTATGGTTTGTTAATAAAATCATTAAAATATTACGAAGTTCCATATATCTGATGACTAATATTTCATTAATGCTTAATTAACCGCTACAGAAATTATTTTAGAATATTTTAATTGCATTGTTTCATATACCAGCTATAATTAAGAGAGAAGGGCAAGTCTTTGCTGGTGACTCACAATTTATAATGTCTATAATGTCTATAAACTCATTCCAAAGAAAAATGAGTAAATTTTTATTAGTTTCCATCCCCACCCCACCTCCTTTTCTCCCACTTTTTTCCTTAATCTCTAAAACTAGATCCTCGAACACTAGGAAATTACACACATACTTGAAAAACAGGAAATTATCAATTCTGTGTATGTATTAAGATGACACTAATAGCCAGTTATTAGTTTTTCTTTATGTTATTCCCTTACAAAAAAAATGCTATCAATGGTGGGCTTTGGCATTTTTGTCAGATTCTTTTTGCCTCCCTAGTGCTAATACTGATATAAATCTACAGTTCTAGGCAGTAATCTGTACATTTCTTTCAAGCTCCTTTCATGGGGAAAAGAGCTCCATCCAACCTCTGTTTTCATGCAGTGAGTTTAGGTCCAGTTCTATAACTCCCATGGAGCACTATGAGTTCTTGTTAGTTACCCTCTAGGATACTAATTTCTGGCAATACATGTCTGCTTCTAGATAAAAGCTCAGCAGGAACCAGGCTCTAGCTCACATATTAAGTTTCTGTACCATTTCTAGCCCACCATGATATTTACCTTTTAAGAGTATGGCTATGTCTTCATTTTCTCCTTTAAAATTTTATCTGTCCCTCCTATATGTTTGAAACATAGAAGGAGGAAGCTTTAAGACTCATTGCCTACATAATTAAAAGTTAAAAATGTCTTTAAGGAAAAATCTAACAGTTAAAGAATGCTATGGAATACTAATGATTTTAATCCACCTTATTTTACCATGGAACTACATGGTTCTATTATAGTTACATACAACTATATGAATATGTATTTATTATTCTAACACTTGTTTTTAAATGTTTAAAAGCGAAAATACTTAAAGGGGCAGTGTTTATTTCTAGGGATGGAATTTTTAGTGTACTTAAATCATACAACAAATAAATGTTTTATTTATTTAAAAGGAAACTGTCAGGGGTCAAATGTATGGTGATAGAAGGAGATCTGACTTGGGGTGGTGAACAGTGTAATATACAGATGACATATTATAGAACTGTACACTTAAAACATATAATTTTATTAACCAATATCATCCCAATAAATTTACTTTAAATAAATGAATATATAGAAACTGTTTAAACGGTAGATATCTTACCAGAACTAACCATATTAAGCATCAGAAATCCTCTATCAATGTGAAACATGACTGCCTAATATAAAATATATAACATGTTTCATTAAACATAAGCCATCTGTTAATCAGAAAATATAATACTCATGTAGCTTCTTTCTTATACAGAGAACAATAATACAAATCAATTTACAACAGTAAAACAGTGAAACTAATAAAGCTTGGTGGCCATATGAAGTAATAATAACAATGTAACTTCCTTAACGGAAAAAAACTTCTACCTGTGGTGGTTCACTTGGAGATCCGAGAGAGGAACAATTTTCATTTTCATCCACCTTTATCTGTTCATAAGTTCGCTTCCTAGGTTTCTTATCACCATCTGAATTGAAAGAATATTTCAGTTTTAATGAAAAAATACATTTTAATGAAGAGATCATGATAAAAGACTATATACTTACACAGAGCTTGCTTAAGTTGTTCTAATACATCATTTTCATAAACAGACCTTTCTTCCCAAATAGATAACACTCTTCCAAGGTGCTTCTTACAACTTTCATCAGCTTCACTAAAGAAAAAGTAAAAATATTTTATTTTTATAAGTAAAAATGCATAGTGCTATTGAATAGGCAATGGTGATTTTTAAATACAATCAGACATTCATGCCCTGGAGAAAACGGTCCAAATGTTTACTAAACACCATTATGTGATAGGCAGTTTAGGGGTGCAGTGATCAAGACAGACATATTCCCTGCTTCCCTTAAAGAGCTTACAGACATATTATAGACATATTATTAAACAAAAAATTATTTTAAAAATATAAAGGTGTCAGAACCAGTCTCTAGGGGTTTACAAAGAAGCTGCCCCAAACATAATATGGGATGAACATCAGGTTAAGAAAGATTTTTCATAGGTGATTTTTAAAGTTATTTAACAAATATTGATCAATGCACCATCTTTGACATGAGAGATACGAATAGGAGCTTTATGGCAGCTATTATTTATAAGTGCCACAAAAGAGAACAAGGTATTAAAAACAGGCATAACAGAGAGACCTGGCCCAGGTTCAAAAGAGATCAGGAAGGAGATCTGAGGAACTGATATTTAATCTGAGATCTGAAGAATGGATATACAGGGAAGTGGGAAACAAACTAATCCTAGCCATTTCCCACCACCTTCATCACTATCACTATAGACTGAGCCACTATTATCTCTTGCCTGGATTTTTTAACAGTCTCCTCATTGGTCTCCTAGACTCTACTCCTTCACTATTTCTCTATCATTGTAAACCAAATCATACTGCTCTTAATCTTCGAAGAGCTGCCACTCATACCATGAATAAACCCAATATCCCTAATCCTTGGCCATAAAATGGACATGTTCTGCTTCCTGGCTATCTCTCAGTCCACAGTCCCTAAATACCTTCCCCCATACAAATCTCCTTGCTGATTTTCAAACATGCCTAGCACAGAGCTATCTCACACGGCTCATTTTTTCATTTCCTTTAATCTCTGTTCGAATGCCACCTCCCCAAAATAGTAATTTCTTATCTTATGATATAACTGAGCACCATCATACTCTCTAGTTTCTTCTCTGCTTTATGTTTCTTCATAGTCTTTATCTTTTGACATTGTAATATATATTCACTTGGTTATCTAGTTATTACCTGTGTTATCCATTGAAATGCAAGCTCCACTAGAACAGATCTTTGTCTTGTTCATTACTGTATACTCAGGGCTTAGCACATACTAGCCAGTCAATAGTATTTTATTGAATTCTTGGAGAGGAGACATATATAAAAGTCATAAGCCAGAAAGAAAAGAGTTTTAGTTAGCTTAAACTGTAGACTACAGACTATATGCATAGAAGAAATGTGAGACAGGAGTCTGAAGAGGTAGATAGAGCCATGAAGAAATAACTTAACTCTTGCTCAGGACATTAGACCTGATCTCTGGGACAAATGAGAATCATTCAAAGGCATGGGAGAGTTATGACCAGCTCAACAATTCTGAGTACAGTCTCCTAAAAAGATTAAACAACACTAGAGGCAACTGCAATTATACAGAAATGACATTATGGTAACTGGAATGGAAAGAAATCTAAAGAACTTAAGAAACTATATGTAGTATATGGGATAAGGGGAGTGAAAGAAAAGAGAGTGTGATATATTACAAATCACAATATCCCAGAAGGTTAAAGATGACACCTTACTTCTCAACTAAGTACCTGGATAGATGGAAGTGCCATTCACTGAGAGAATGGAACCTTGAGGAAAAGCAAGTTTGACAGGGAGCAAGGACATAATGAGTTCAATATCAGTTAAATTACTTTGTTCATTTTAAACAAAGTAAGTTTAAGATGTTTGGAGGAATATAACTAGAAATTCAATAGGCAATTGGACAGAGAAGTCATAGCCTAATAACTCACCATACGACTGTGAGTTATTAGGCTATGAATGAAAAATACAGAGGGCAAGAATATGACCACCCCCTCCCCAAAAGAGGGCCTAAGACTGAACTCTACGACTTATATACCAGCATCTGAAAAGATGGTAAAGAGCAGTATCTAAATTGAGGGATAAATAGTACTTATTTAAGAAGGTAACATACAGAAATATTTCATACTAATTAAAAAAAAAAATGCATCCACCGTGACTAAAGCGACAGGGCATACGGCTAGTACCTTTTCACCTTTAAATTGTTCAATACAAATCATCATTCACCATTGAATTCTATAACTTAGACTGATTTAATAGTCTATCTATCGCAGTAGTATTCATCCAGTAATCTACAAAATATTTGCATATGTTTAGAAATAAACATTTAAAAAGGGCATAAGCTGAAGTATAAACTCCTACCCTCCGAATTTTTCTGCAGCAAAATTTGTCAACATGTTTATGATTCTTTTAAATAAATATTCTGTATTTCCAAAGCATTTAAAAATGTTATGACATATACCTACACACTAGAAAACTTTAAAATTGTGTTAAACAATTTGATGAAAAAGGGTAGTAAGTCTATCCAGAAATATCAGCTGTAAGACTGATATCTTTATAAGCATGTGAAATTTCAATTTAACACCTTCATTCATTCTTAATATAGTTAATTCCTCTTTGGCAGTTGTTTTTGGTCTCTTCAAAGAAAGCTGTACAAGCACTCCAAATGCCCAACTTAGCAACAGCTCAAAAAAAGTTTCCTTCACACAAAATATTCAACACATTTACAAATGCCATTTATAGGTAAGTCTTACGAAATGAAAATTTCAAAAAGTACATTCCCTTGTTTTTATTTTATGGCTTAAGGCAAATTTTAGCAAAAGGACATATTATGCATTTAAAACAGATTAGCAAGTACCCAAAACAATTATCATACCTTGAAACATGCTTAAATGCTTCCACTATAACTGGTGCAAAATCTTTTGTAAACTCCGGCCCCTTCCTTTTGCTGTTCTGAATGACATCATTGGCTAGGTAGAGAAAAGTAAGCTTCCTGTTTGGTTTGGCTGAAAAATAAAATAAAATAAAATTTTAAATATACTTAAAATATCCTAACTCAACTTGGACAAACTTTCTCAATACCTAAATTAAGCAGTTTGAGAACTACAAAACCTAACCTTTATTTATTTTGTTCAATTCTAGCTTTTCATTCTATAACCAAACCTATCAAATCACTATTCCTTTATTCACCAGGATAACTACTCTATAGTTTCTAGAGATCAATCATGTGAGGAAAAAAGAGAACTCAAGAGGCAGAGGTAGTCAATGATGTATCTATTTCCTTGCAGTTTTACTAAGTCACCCAAACTACCTTTCCTTGATTGCTAGCTTTATCACTATTCCCAAATAGTTTTACACACTGAAATCCTCATATCTGTGTAGAAATGCATCTCTGTGACTCTATCCTGTATGAAATTTTATTAATAAAACTAGCAAGCACTATATGAGATGCAGCCATTTATAAATAAGATGGTGATTGGTCATGTTGTTAAAAGATGGCGCCCTAAACCTTAAATTGCATTTAATGCCCATGTTGATTTAAATACCAATTTTTAAGTTATTGTGAAACAAAAAGGGTACAACATGTAAAACAGGTTGAAAGAGAAATCAATCAATTACATATTTTTTGTTTATGAAATAAATATTTGCCAAGCTAATAAGAATAAATGTTAATGAGACCAGATGGGCAAAATTTAATTTTTTCCCCCTTTGGTTTACAATGACCTTTAAATAACTGAATTCATCTTGACAAAAACATGTTCCCATTCACTATATTCTGTAGGCATAAGTCATCTTTCTAGAAAAGCAGGTAAGATTTCAACAGCTGTGAGCCAGAATATATTTTTACTGGTTACCACATTAAGTGACATAGTAGTATTGAATGTAACTCAAACAAGATCCATATACATAAAGTTAGTTGAACAGAATCTTTTATACTATTTTCATAATATAATTTTACTAGAATTAAACTGAAATTATTGTCATGCAATTATATTCAGAAACATCATACTTTGTGGCACCCACATTACAATGTAGAAGATTTACAGTCAGAACTGATAACCCAGTGCACTATTTGTATGGGGTAGCTTATTGGATTTAACGCAAAAATTTGGGCAGGCTGCAATTGGACCTTTAGACTTGAGTATCAGATTTAAAATTTAAGCATTCAATATATTAACACTTCTGAGTTCACATCTTCCTTGAGGAAAAACTAGCAACCCAACCTTCTCATAAGAAACTGTAAAATACTGAGTCACAACTGATCACATTTTACAAACCTGTGCTGTCCTTTGTATAAACTGGTATGCCTGTCTAAAACTGCCACCCACAACTTTTCATGCTTTTTAAAGTCGCAGGTTCAGAATAAAGATGAGGAAGAAACCGTAGTAAGAGACTACTTTCTGATTCTTCTACCTCTTGCCTGGTTAGAAACCATAAAGTACAACTGGTTAAGGTACCAAGACCCTTTTCTATGAGGATGGTAATAATTGTACTTTTTCCAAGATTCAACCTTTTTTTTTTTTTAACCTATTCTGACCAAAGAAAATCCCACTCTCCAAAAAGGTTGATATTATTTAATCCAAATATTTGCTTTCTCATCATTAAACTGGGTTTAAAAACTCAAATTTAAAAATTTTATTATAATTGCCTAATCGGGAAACTCCCTGCAGTACTTTTAGGTGCCTACACCAATGAGCTACTTTTTCTAAATTATTGAACTTTTACTGTGTTATACACTATTCTAAGTACTTTACATATATTACCTAATTTAATCCAAATAATGTAAAGTGCCATTATTATCTGCATTTGGCAGTTGAAAAACAGACATCAAAAAGATTGTGCCACAGTGAAATAGCCAGAAAGGTATCAGCCAGGATATGAATTTGAAACATCCAATTCTAAAGCAGGCCCTCTTAACAATTAGACTATGCCTTCTGTCATGAATAAAGAGAATATTACCTTTTAAGATTAAATAGCAACTCAAACAAAATATTTCAGAATATTAGCAGCATTATTCACAAGAGCTAAAAGGTAGAAGCAACCCAAGTGTCTATTAACTGATGAATGGATAAACAAAATGTGGTCTTTACACAGACGGAATATTATTCAGTCTTAAAAAAAGGACATTCTGAAACTTGCTACGATGTGGATAAACCTAGAAGAAATTATGCTAAGTGAAATAAGTCAGTCATAAAAAGACAAATACTATATGATTCCACTGACATGAGGTAGCTAGATCAATTATATTCATAGAGACAAAACAGACTGGTGGCTGACAGGGGCTGGGGACTGGGAGATATGGAGAGTTATTGTTTAATGGGTGTAGAGTTCTAACTGTGAGATGAAAAGAATTCTAGACATGCATGGTGATGATGGCTGCACAACAGTGTGAATGTACTTCTTAACATTAAACTGGTTAAAATACTAAATTTTGTTAGGTGTATTTTACCACAAAAATTTTAAAATGTGTATTTTATAATATTTAATGTTTTTTAAATTCATGGGCTACTAATCTCTTAAAAATAACTCAAAATAATTTCTACAATGTGTGTTAAAGTAAAAATTTACAAGATTTCAAAATATATTTCCCAGTATATTCTAAAGGACAATTATGAACCAGGAGCATAGACTCAGTATGGGGTTCAAATACCAAAACACTATTTTCATTTTTTTCCTTTGTGGAACCCAAGCTAAAATATGAAAAATACTTAGAAATTGCCATAATGTATAACTTTCCAATTTTCAGGAGAAAAAAACGTACTTCCATTTAAAACTGTGTGTACACCGAGACTGGCCAACATGGCCTAGAAGCTAGATGCTGTGCATGCATGCCTCTAATCGTGACCACACCAAAATTACAACAAAACTATAGAGCAACCCTGAGAGTTGCCTGAGGTCTGGCTGAACATAAGTCCTACAACTGGGGTACATACATAAGAGGCAGGTAGGAGGGGCAGAGACATAAAAGAGCCAGTATCATGACAGTGTATGGCAGTTCAGAATCAAAAGGGTTACCTTGGCTGTACACCCTCTCCCACCTGAAGAGCAAGGGACTCTGGCCCCACAATGGGCTCCACATCCAAGGGTTCAAGTGCTGGTAAGAGAAGTCCCCCAAACCTCTGGCTGTGAAAACCAGTGGACATTGTGGCTGAGTGAGATGGAGGGCTGTGGCAGTCGCAGACATTCTTCTTAATCCACTTCCTGTTTGCCCCAACAACACTCACCAGCAGTGTTTACCCGGAGATAACTCACACATTACAGTCCTAACCCTACCCCCAAAGTTTGCCACAAAAGGTCTCCCTTTTATTATTATTTTCGCATCACTCTAGTATATTAATAGTCTTTAGAAACAAACAATATCGTTCTACTTACAGCATTGTTTTTAATAGTAGTATTTCCATTTACAAAGTATAGTAATTATTGATGCCTGAAAATGTTCAATCCTAGAAAATGTAGCATTCCTACACATGATGTTAATTAACATCATTCTTGAATAGTTAGTTATTAGTTGAAGATTCATTTGATGAATCCTATTTATGTACACATTTGTTACATTAGGATTAGAGGCAAGTTCTGTTTAACAATAATTCAAGAACAGTTTTTATATTTTATTTTTACATTGAAAACCAGATTTGCTCAGCCTCAAAAAGCATGTTTATGCAAAATTAAGTTAATGCTGGCAGCAAGATGCATTTTTTTTCCCTAAAGGTAAAATGAGTTAAAGGGCCCATGCCTGGGCTTTACTCCGTGACGGATTCACTTGCTCTGAGCTCCAGAACTAGACAGCTGTTCCAGGAGCGCCAGGGATGTACAGGGAGACACTGAGTAGTTAGGCTTCAGGACAAGGGCTGGAGGGATGGCTCTGTCCCACAAAGAAGTGCTAGGAATAGCCACTGTTCCTTGGTTGAGCCCTCCCCACTCCCAAGAACCAGACACAAGCAGCCGCCATACCTATGTTTCCATCAACCAGGATAACACAGGTCGTTCAGCCCAGGGGATTCCGAGATTCTGCCTCTCCCAACTCATGGGCCCACTGAAGCTGCCTCCAGTGGTTTACGTCATACAAATAGCCTGGCTCGGGTCATGCTGCAGACTTTCCAAAAATCTAAGGCTCACAAAATCCAAAGAAGCAGCATCTGGCCTCTGTGTGCCTCATACCCATTACTGAGCAGCACCAAGCCTGGCACTAGCACAGCCAGCCTAGGTTTCTGGCTTGGCCTCCCGAAACACCTATAACCCCAGCATGGTGGCAGCTATCTGTGGACTGCTTAGTAACTCTTACCAGGTAGCCTGGGAAATGCATAGGCTGCAGCTGAACTTGGCCTGCAGTTTGTGCTGGCATACCCAGGGGCCAGCTTTGACCTACATCAGAGCTGGAGCACCACCCAGGGCTGGATCTGAGGAAGACAAAACCAAATGGCAGACTGGCCAGGTACCAGAGACCATCTAAAGTGAATCCTGCTTCATAGGGTCAGCCCCTCACAACCAATCAGCCCAAAGGTCAATCTCTCACATGGAAGAGTAAACAGAAACCAAGGCTCTACTACATCACAAAGGCATACACACAACTCATACGAGGGACACATCTTGAGCACCTCGCTCAGGTTACCAGGGAAGATTGCCCCACATAACACATAGTACATAAAGACACTCTACTAAAACCAGGAGACTCAGGAGCCCTATCTAATAAATAGAAACAAACACAGGGAGACAGCCAAAATGGGGAGACAAAGAAAAATGTTCCACATGAAAGGACAGAACAAAGCTCCAGAAAAAGAACTAAACATCTATCAGATGCAGATTTCAAAACACTGGTTATAAGGATGCTCAAGGAACTTAGGGGCAGAGTAGATGAACTCCGTGAGAACTTTAATAGATATAAAACATAAAAACTGAGATTAAAAACATAAAAAAAAGTTGTAAATGAAAAATACAATAACTAAAATGAAGACTACATTAGAGCAAATCAACAGTAGATCGAATGAAGCAGAGGACTGAATCAGTGATTTAGAAGATAAGGTAGCAGAAAGCACCCACTAACAACAGCAATAAGAAAAAGAATCCAGAAAAAATGAAGAGAGTGTAAGGGGCCTCTGGGACAACATCAAGCACAACAATTGCATCGCACAGTGCCAGAAGGAGAGAGAAAGATAGAGAGAGACAGCAAAGAATTGAAAATCTATTTAAAGAAATGACCGAAAACTTCCCTGGTAAATAAAATCTAGTGAAGAAAAAAGAAATACAAGCCCAGGAAGCGCAGAGTGTCCAAACAAGGTGAACCCAAAGAGGCCCATACCAAGACACATCATAATTAAAATGCCAAAAGTTAAATATAAAGAGAGCATCTTAAGCAGCAAAAGAAAAACAATTAGTTACCTACAAGGAAGCTCTTTCATTAGATTGTCAGCTGATTTTTCAATAGAAACTTTGCAGGTCAGAAGGACTTGGCACAAAATATTCAAAGTAAAGAAAAGCCAGACCCTACAACCAAGATTACTCTACCCAGCAGAGCTATCATCTAGAATTGAAGGACAGATAAAGAGCTTCCCAGACATGAAAAAACTAAAGGAGTTCATCACCACCAAGCAAGTATTACAGGAAATGATGGAGGAACTTCCTTAAGGAAAAAAAAAAATGAATCAAAATATGAATAAAGAATGGCAATAACGATATATCTATCAACAAGTACTTCAGATAAAAAAATTAAATGCTCCAATCGAAAAATGGGGTGGCTGAATGGATAAGAAAACAGGACACTCACATGCTGCCTACAAGAGATTCACTTCAGATTGAGACACACAGACTAAAAGTAAAGGGACGGGGAAAGATATTTCATGATGGACCTAGAGAGTATTGTGCCAAGTGGACTAAGTCAGTTAGAGAAAGACAAATACCATATGATTTCACATACACGTGGAATGTAAAGAACAAAATAAATTACAACAAAAAACCAGAAACAAACTCACAGATACAGAGAACATTTCAAGGGTTACCAGATGGGAGGGGGATTGTGGGAGTAGGTGAAAAAGGAGAAAGGGATTAAGAAATACAAAATGGTAGTTACAAAATAGTCATGGAGATATAAAGGGCACAATGAATATAGTCAATAATATTATAATAACTATGTACAGGATCATATGGGTCCTAGATTTATTAAGGCGATAACTTCATGAGATATACAGACGTCTAATCACTATATTGTATACCTGAAACTAATATAATATTGTATGCCAACTATAATTGAAAAATAAAAAAATTATTAAGAAAAAAAAAAAAGAAATTTTGGATCAGACCTGTAATGCAATGCTGTGCAGTTACTATTTGGAATAAGAAAGGTGTACATCGTCCACAATATATTGTATGAAAAAAAATCACAGAACTGCATGTATTTTGTGTTTGGTTACCTCTGAGGGGTGAGACAGGATTAAAGCAAAAACGAAAACAAAAACAAAAGTGTGTACTTTTATGTAGAACAAATATTAATTCAACTAATCACAACAAGCAATTCTGGAAAAACATCATGAAAATGATTTTCAAAATAATAGAGCCATAAATTGTTATTAAAACATACAAAGCTAACAGAAAAGGCAAACAAGCTATTTTATAATTTCTTAAAAAAAGAACTCTGTTGGTAATAGATTATGACTCAAAACTAGTTAATTCCTGTTTCTGCTGTTCACAGGGTTCCTTATAAAGACATCTATTTTCCCAATCTTCAAATCAATTTAACTTGCATTTATTTAATGTTTGCCGTGCACCAGGGATCACACTGGGAATAGACCAACAATAATCTTTCCTGTTCAATAAGGAATTTGCAAGCTCCACAGAAATTGGCACAATAGTTCACATCTCTAATAATGTTAGTTCTTTTTTTTTTTATCCTCTCCACTAATATATCACGCTAACACCAGAAGCAATCATTAAAAATATTATTATATCTCAGTGTGTCTATATGTATGCATACTGCTATATTTGTAACAATAAAATATAAGCCAAATAAAGACCGGTCAAAATTTATATTGTGATGAATCATTTTCTTTTATCTCACCTCTCTAAACTAAATATTAAGCTCTTATGGGTACTAAGTGTAGCTCCTCTTCCTAGGGCCTTCTATATGAACAGGTACATCAAAACACAAATAATAACTATTAAAAAAATATCTGGCTAGACAACATATAAAAATTTAGTATTGCCTAAAAAGTTGAACATATCTGCCTAAAAGGGCAATACAAGTTCAGTCATCACACAAATAAGAAAGTGACATATTTAACAAACAAGTCAAATAAAAGGGCAATTACAAGGTTTCAAAATGAGGAGTCTGAAATATTAGATAAACAGTATGAAACAAAGTTAGCCAGTCAGAGGCTTACAGAAATGTCATCTAGTTTCACTAATTCAAGATCAGTTCATAATCATGTTTTTTTATTCATGATCAGAAAGTGGTAGGATCATTACTTATTTTCTTATACTGCATAGGCCACATGCCCACTCATTTTGCTATGATGCAGAATATCATAATTTAACATAATCACCCAAGTTTCTATGCGATTAAAATTTGAAACCACAATAGATGATGCTGTTGATAATTACAACAAATAGCTAAAATTGCACTGTGTTAGCTCAGATACACAAGAATCCTCTTTCAAGAAGTCCTCTAAATGCAGAGAAGCAGCAAAAATTGAACAAGTATATGTACATATATATGCAGGTATACGCACACCAATAACCATTACTGTAGGTCTTATATAAGACAAGCAGAAAGTCATTATCTTGAAACAAAATTGTAGTAAATATTTATTAACTGTTGGACAGCCTTATTTACCCCCTTGGTAAACTGAATTGCTACAGACTAGAAGACATGTTCCACAGAGGGATAGGTGGTTATAAGGCAGAATCTACTTTAACTCAATAGTATTCTTTGCCCCGGAAAGTACATAATCAACAGATGTTTCTTAAATGGACTTTATCTGCCCAAACAGAACAAACAGTTCAGTCAGATATAGCCAGCTGCTGCTTAATAGCTGAGGTGTGTGGAAGCTGTATAGAGCCAGTATATTCCTGTACCATGGCAAGGATGCCTTACTTTGGGCAGCCCATTCCTTGCTTAAATCCTTCGAAGATTTTCTACTGTTCTCCAAGTAACATTTTAAATCATTATTATGAACCAAAGGCCTAAACAGGTCTGTTTTCACTCTCTACACTACTCTCTTCATGCTCAATACTTCTAGTCCTCCAACTTCCCCAGCTTCTATCCATCCTTCAGATCTCAGTTAAATGGGTTCTTCTATTTTGTCCCTGACCACCGAGTACACATAGGTTAGGCAGCCCTGATATGCTCTCAGAGCACCCCATACTTTTCCTAATGAAGTACTTATCCCACTTATAATTGTTTTTATTTAATCAAGTGTTTCCCAACTAAACTAAGTTCCAGTTAAAGCAACAACTATTGCTCCCACCTACAAATCTATGGAAGCCCAGCAAGTGATTCAGAATTTGCTCAGTACTTACTAGGTCAATAAATTCTGGCCTAGACCTGTGCCTTTAATTATTTGTTCCACTAACTTGGCTTATGGTCTTAACCTTGTCCTGCATAGCCCAAAAAGGGAACACATGTAAAATTACACTGCTCTCAGAAACCTCAACTTCAAATTCAGAAAGACAAACTTTCCTACAGATCTAACTACTGTTGCTTATTTTCAATGCATTGAATTCAAATATTTCATTCCTTCCCTCCATTCTGGAGTTCTCAAAAATCAATAACCTAATAAAAATGGACAAGTGCTGTGAATGGGAAGGTCAAAGAAACTCAAACGTTAAGCAATTAAAACCAATTATCATTTTCTACCTATTAGATTGATCAAGATGAAAGTCTGATACTAACTAAGATAGGCAAAGATATGAGTAAGAATATCACCTTTAGATATCTTCAGACATGGGTAGTTAAAATAAATTAAGGCAAACTCTTAGAAAAATAACTTGGCAATATCTATAAAAAATGTAAATGCACAAATCCCTCGACCCTGCAAATTTCACTTCTAGAAATTTATCCTATTGATATGTTTCCATAAATGCACAAAGGAATCACTTAGGGGATTCATGATAACATCAAGAAAGATATGACTAAACAAATCACGGTAAATCTATACAATCCAATACACTACAACTGTTCAAATATGATATAAAGATTTATATACTCATAGGAAAAGATCTCTAAGACATAAGGTTAAGTTGCACACATACATACATACATACACACACACAGTTAAATAGCTCTACTATGGTGAAGATCAAGCAAGCACCTTGGTGTGTGTGTGGGGGGCTGTCAAGAGTTAGCAACAAAAAGTTAAGTCATAAAGGGGAAATACATGAGTTGGATAGTAAATGATTAACTTGAGCCTACATGCTGAAAAAGGCTTCTGAGTAATACTGACTTGGTGCCCCAACAATTTACTTTGTTCTGCAGATCCACTTATTTACTCATAGTTTCTCCTGTTTCAATGATTAGTTAAACAAACAAACTCCACTTAGGCCCAGACAAATGGACATCTTTCTCATTCTAAAAGGCCAAGGCAATTTGATTTCTTGAAATAATTTAGAAACTTTGATTTTGGTATCTACAAAAAATGAACTTTTAAAATCTTGATAAAAACAAACTTCATCTTAGACCATTATATCACGATAAAAGACACAGTCAATGGTAAGAGTTCTGTAAGAATACACATCACAGTTTACTTACATTATGCTTCTAGAGTGAGATTGAGACTAAAACATTTTACACTTTTAAGAATATTTTAAGTCTACGGCCATGCCACCCTGAACAAGCCCAATTCCATCTGATCTCTGAAGCTAAGCAGGGTCGGGCCTGGTTAGTACTTGGATGGGAGACCACCTAGGAAGACCAGGCACTGTAGGTATAAAAAATAAAAGATAAAAGATTGTAAGCTGACAAAGTCTTTGCAATCTGTGAGGTCAACCAAAGGTTGCCTTGCCTAAAAACAAAAACAAAACAAAAAACAACAAAACCACATACAAAAGATCTGAAAACTTATGGAAAAAAAAATATTTAAAAACAATTATTAAAATGATTACATGCACTCAAAGAAATGCACTGAACTAAATTAGCAATCCCAGGACCCATACTGTGGTCCCTAAATAACACTTTGCCAATAAAAGCAAGAAATATATTTTACTAAATATAAAAGAAAGCATCATGCTGTATGCCTTAAACTTATACAGTGATGTATGTCGATTACTCCTCAATAAAATGGGGGATTAGACTTTTTTAAAGGCAGAAAATATATAAGATAAGCCTGGAACATCAGAAAGCAAGAAAGCTATTTAAAAACTATGATACAAACAACACTCCAAGAGGCTGACACTGGCTAACGAGAATCAAAAAGAATGACTACAATGGTCTAAAACACAAACATATAAAAATCCATAAATTCACAAAAATACTTAAAAAAAAGAAGTTGCTATAGAACTAATTCAACTGATAAATGGGAAAATTTAAGCATTTATCCTGCTTAGCCCATATAGACTATATTTCAGTCACCAATAGTTGATGAAGAAGAGTTCTTATACAATAAATGCTAAAACTTCGGTGTGAATCCTGAGGGCTTGTTAAAACATAGATTACAGGTTCCTACCCACATAACTTTTGATATAGGTCTGGAGTAGGGCCCAACAACTGGCATTTCCAACAAATTATCAGATAATATTAATGGTGCAGTCTGGGGACCGTGCTTTTGAGAACCTCTGTTATAGAAGGATTCTGGATAATAAACATAGAAATAATTAGAAATTCACAGTTCTACATGATGTTACCACTGGGGAAAACTGGCAAAGGGTAAACAAGATCTCTCTTCATTATTTCTTACAACCAGATGTGAAACTACAATTATCTAAAAATAAACACTATTTTTTAAAATTTCACATTAAGACCTCTAGTTTCAAGGCTAAAGAACTCCCAGAAGAGAGTGGTTGGAAGAAACTCCACACAGTATTTACTATACATATTTATTTATAGACATTAATAGCAATTTCATTAACTCCAAAAGGATCTGAAAGCTAAAGTTTTAAAAACTATAACAATTACTACAGTAAACTAGACAAGATTAAGATTAAACAAAACAAAATTAATGTAAAGCACTCATGGTCTCTATTAATTAGAGTAGTTCTCAAATTTCCTGGTTTCAAAATCCGTACATACTTAGAATTGTAAAGAACTCCAAAGAGCTTTTGTTCACACAGGTTACATCTACCAATACTTACCTTATTAGAAATTAAAACAGATGAATTTTAAAAATACGTATTAGTTTACTCAAAAGCAATAGAAAAAAATTACATATTAAAATAAATAACATTTGTTTAAAAATAGATTTCCAAAACTAAAAGTAAAAGTGAGAAGAGTCATACTGTTTTACATTTTTATAAATACTCAGCTCAATAGAATACAGCTAGATTCTCATATCTACTTCTCTGTGAAATATATCATGAAATATTGTTTGGTGGAAATAATGGAAAAAAGCAGGCCTTGCTCAGATATACAGCTGGTTAAAGAAAAGTTCTAAGAGCCTTTAAAGATAATTGTGACTATCCTTTGAAACTTCATAAAAATCCAACAAGCTGTGGTTTTTAAGAGATTTAATTATAACAGGAAATCTGAAAACATCAAACTTTTAAAACTCTTTGTCACGTTAAAATCCTTTGGTCAACCATGCTCTTTGAATGGCATTTCTACTCATGCATAATTCTGCAACACTGGGTCACTAAGTTATACAAACATTCCAATTGTTGAAACATTAAATTAGGCAGTATCAAAAATCACATTTGTAAATAGCATTATTGATTTCATTGGAAAAGTGTTAAAAAATATTGTAAAGTTGTCAGACTCCTGGTGGCAGATGAGAGTTTTCCAAAATTCTAATTTTTGCTTGAAACCTTGAATTTCACAAAGGGCAACAAATACTGCCAGTTGTCTTCCTCAGTGAAACAGGCTCACTGCACATTCATTTTTGAGAAAACATCTGCCATATACCATGTCTGAATAACCATAGTTTCTCCATCAATCTTTTTATCCCCCCAAATAAAAATGTTGCTCCATGAAAAAAAGTGCTGGTTTCACTACAATTCAATCACACAAGTGTACTTCCCTCATAATGTTCAGCATCCAGTACTTTACATATACTTCTTATTTTGTCACACAAATTATCAAAGAGGTATGTACTCACAACTAACATCATATTTAATAGCAAGACTGTAAGGTGACCCAAGATCAGAAACAAGAGAAGGATGCCCACTTTCACCACTTTTATTTAATATAGTATTTGAAGTTGTAGCCACAGCAACTAGGCAAGAAAAAGAAATAAAAGAGGTAAATGACCTCTGTTCACAGAGGACATCATTTTAGTAGAAAGTCCTACAGATTCTTGAAAAAACTCTTAGAGCTAATAAATATATTCAGCAAAGTTGAAGCATACAAAATCAACATTCAAAAATCAGTTGCACTTCTACAAACTAATAATGAGCAATCCAAAAAAGGAAACTAAGAAAACAATTCCATTTACAATCATATCAAAAACAATAAAATACTTCAAAATAAATTTAACTAAGGAAAGGTAAGAATGTACACTGAAAACTACAAAACACTGCCGAAAGAAATAAAAGACATATAAATTGAAATACATCTCATGTTCATGACTTGCAAGACTTAATATTATTAACATAACACTACTCAATCAAAGACTTACAGATTAAATGAATCCCTATCAAATTCCCAATGGCATTTTTGCAGAAAAAGAAAAGCCCATCCTAATATTTACATAGATTCTCAAGTAATCCAAATGGCTAAAACAATTTTCAAAACGAAAATTAAAATTGGAAGACTTATATCTCCTAATCTCAGAACTTACTAGAAAGCTATAGTTAATCAGAATACAGTTGACCCCTGAACAAAACAGGTTTGAATAGCGTAGGTCTACTTATATGCTAATTAAAAAAAAATAGATACTGTAAATGTATTTTCTCTTCCTTATGATTCTCTTAACATTTTCTTTCCTCCAGCTTACTGTATTGTAAAAATACAGTATATAATACATATAACATACAAAATATGTGTTGACTATCCAATAAGTAAGGCTTCCGGTCATTAGCAGGCTATCAGTAAAATTTCTGGGGAGTCAAAGTTTTATGTGGATTACTGTCTGTATTAGGGGTAAGTGCCCCTAACCCTTGCCTTATTCAAGGGTCAACTATAATATGATAGAGACATAAGAACAGATATGTAGATGATGGAATGAAATAGAGAACCCAGAAATAAATCTGTGTGTGTGTGTTTGTGTGTGTGTAGTCACACTAGTCATCATGGAAATGCAAAGTAAAACCATAAGCAGTTACCATTCCACAGCCATTAAAATGGCTTTTTTGAGACAAGCATGTGTATAAATTGGGACCCTGATGTACTACAAGTAAGAATATTAAATGGTACAGCCACTGTGGAGAACAGTGTAAAAATTAAAACGTAGAATTACCATAAAATTCAACAATTGCTCTTCTGAGTACATACACAAAAGAACCGAAGAAGGGAGCAAACATGTTTGTTCACCCATGTTCATAGCAACACTATGCAAAACAGCCAAAGGTGGAAGCCACCCTCGTGTCATTGACGAATAAATAAATAAAATGTGGTATACACATACAATGGAATATTGTTCAGCATTTAAAAGGAAGGAAATTCTGACACATGCTACAATGTGGATACATCTGGAAGACATTACACTAATTTAAATAAGCCAGTTGCAAAAGAAAAATTTGTATGATTTCACTTATGAGAGATACCCAGAGTAGTCAAATTCACAGAGACTGAAAGTAGAAGTGTGGTTGCCAAGGACTGGGGAGTTACTGTTTAATGGATATGGAGTTTCAGTTTGGGAAAATGAAAAAAGTTCTGAAGATAGATGGTGGTGATGACTATAAAAGAATGTGAATGGACTTAATGCTGCTGAACTGTACAATTAAAATTTGGTTAAAAGGGTAAATTTATGTATTTATGTTTACTGCAATACAAATAAAGAAAAAAAGGTTAATATGTTAAAATTTAAAGGTTAAATTTTATTCATATTTTAGCACAATGTAAAAATGCATACACACACAAAAAGACATGCACTCAAGGGTCAAGATTTAACAAAATAATTTGAGCTGCTCTGATGAACAGTCATAAACTGACATATTTTTTACTGTCAGTGTGTGGTGCGAAAAATAAAATGACTACTAATACAGTTTGCTACCTCTGCATTAACAATTAGGTATTAACAATTTTTACCCACATTTGCTTTTATACTATCAAAACACATGTTAACACAGTAAAAAAGGTCTTAGTAGCATTATGGGGGAGGGATGTCTTTGTAGCATCATGGGGATAATTTTTACCTCATATACATGTGTTTTGTTTTTTTTTAAAATACACCTGGGAAGTCCAAGCCTTTAGTATAAAATAAGCATGGTGAATTCTTTTCTTAATTTCTAGTTTATTATAGAAAGAAAGGACTAAGGAAATATAAAAAGAACAAGACTAACAAGTATCTGATGGCAGCCAAAAGTTATGCTAGAGAACCACAAACGACCAAAAAGACCTATGACAGCAAGGTGACTAAATAATTCATCACTATAATTCTCTTACTGCAATCTTAAATCACTTAAAATTCTTTGCAGAAAAAAACTCCAAAAGCTTATCTAAAATGTTTCTTATCCTGCCTAATTCCAAACAGGAGTTATGAAATGAAATGTTATACTTAAAATATCAAATAATATTTGTTCTATGTAAGACCACATTCAAATGATTAAAGCCACACTAAAAACTATGTCTATATGCTTTGTACAGCTACTAGCAAATTCTACTCATAACTTCAAATTTCCAATCAAAGAAGCCTTCCCTGATTGCCTAAACTGGTGAGTTTCTTGGTTATATCACTGTGCAGTTTCTAGTTTAGTAGAGTCAGTTTCCCTGACTGACACATAATTCCATGAAGACAGTTATGTGTCTCTCATTTGCTGAATCATCCTTGGTCTAGTGACAGAGCAGGAAGCTCTACAGGTATCTGATGAATAAGGGTCCCCAACAGAAAAAAGGCTTCCTTTTAGATTCCAAATTAAAAATTCCTTTTATCTAAAATACACCTAAAAAATTGTAAGTTATCATATTATGTTTGTTTAATATAGCACACTTTTATTTAAATTGCAAATTTAGGAAAATATGCTTAAATTTTGCAGCAACAAAAAGTGACAGATCATCAATTTTTTTAAAACAGCTCTTTATGTCACAGTAAAGAAAACCTAAAGAAAATTAAATTATAGGCCAAAGGGAAATTTTATGAATTTATTTCAGAGGGAACATGTCTGCTTAAGGCACACAATGTGTCCTAGCCTAGCCTCTTAATCTAACCACCAATTTACAAGAAATAGTCTACTTCTCAGTATAGGGTCTATGGATCCCTGGAAGTCCTCAAGACCCTTTTTCAAGGGATCCATGAAATCAGAACTACTTCACAATACGAAGACATTATTTGCCCTTTTCAGTCTCATTCTCTTACATGTGCACAGCAGTATATTCCAGAGGTCATAAGACATACAATACAGTAAGACTGAATGCAAAAGCAGACACAAGAATACAGTTGTCTTCAACTAAGACAAAGATTTGAAAAATGTAACATAATCACTCCTTTCTCTAATAATTTTTAGAAATTAGTTATTTTTCACTAAAAATGTTATTTTATGTTAACATAAAATCAATTTAGTTTGTAGTTTTACAAAAAATATTAAAATATATTTAAATGTTTTAATTTTGAATATAACTACCAATAGATATAACCCACATAAATAAAATATTTGGGGTTCTTTAAATTTTTAAGAGAGTAAAGGGATCTTTAAAGCATACAATCTAAGAATTTGTGGTCTGGACCACGAGAATTTGAATGGACCAACTAATTTGGTTTTTCAAAGAATAATTTTAAAATAAAAGAGGAAGTCCATAGACATAATGGAAGTTAAGGAATGTAATAAGCAAATGCAAAGAAGGAACTTTACTTGGATCCTGATTTTAAAAAATGGCTAAAAAAAAAAAAAGATGTGAGACAATCAAGGAAACAAATACTGGCTGGATATTTAATGATATTTTAAGAAATTAACTTTTCGAAGTTGTTAACAAAGAGTTTAACTGCTGAAGCTGGGTGATGACTACATGGGGGTTCATAAAAGTCACGCAGTTTGAGAACACCAAATACTTTTAAGTATAAAATCTTACAAAATACAGATACTCTAATTTACTTGTTCAACTCTAACTCTAAAAGAGAAGCAAATAACAGTATCAGACAATATAAAAGCCACTGACTGTCAATTCAAAATGGAATCCCTTCATTTTAAAGATTTATATTATAACTTTTTAAATCAAATAAAAATTTTTTTCTATTTCTAAAATCAAATAAATTAGAGCAACTAAGAATACACAGTACTTATTTTAGCATCTCTTACAAACAAAAAATCATGTTCATTAATATAAATGTTAATTCAACATATTTAAGAACCTTCATCAAAGGCAATAATATTGTTTTGAAGGCTAAAAACTAAAAAACAAAAATCACCACCCAAAGGAGCCCACTCTCTCCTACATAACCAACACATAACCCCCCAATCCACAGTACACTATAAAGTGATAATTAGTTCCCTGAAAGATGTCTAATACAGTTCATTGATTAAAAAAAGGAAATCATTTTTAACAAATGATTACAAATACAAGGAAAATCTAAACTTTAATCTAACATTTAATTGTTGTTGATTTTGGGAAAACAGTAACAAGCATTCAAGGGCTGAACATTCCCAGGTTTGGCTCTTTGCATCCCAAGCTTTTTCACATCAGCAACTTTACATATTCCCAGTAGCTGAAATAGCTGGTTCAAAGAGGTATTTTATTAAAAGTCACCCTACAGAGATGATTTTCCTTGCCATCTTATTAACTACTTAAGGTTTTCCTTCTACAATAATCTTAACGAAAAATTACTTGTTTATATTTTACCCTCACTATGCAAGTACAAATTCTATGAAGGCAGGGAGAAACTTGCTTTTCATTTTTTATTGAAATATATGCGACATATAATAAAACCTTTTTCTTTATCATTGCAACATCCAATGCTTGAGACATAAAGAGACTGAATTAATATACTACAAAGGGTTGAGGCAATTATAATTTTGTTAAGACTCAAATATGAATAACATATAAGAGGGTGGTGTAAAGGATTCATTCAACTAGACTAGTGAAAGAAAGTAGCACTAATCAACTGCAAAGAATTTCCTCCCATCTATTTTCTTCAATTCTTGCAGAGATTTTGGTTGTTGTTTTGTGTTTGTATGTACATAAAAGAATCCAAATATCAGCACTGTTTTACAAATTCTGCTATGTTCATGGTCATGATTTTGATAACAATAAATTACATAACTTAATGATGTATATTAACAGTTTTATAATTTAGACTAATAGGGAGTCATTTAGAGTTTAAAACAATTACCTTCAGAACATACTACTAAGAAAGCAAAAAGACAATGCACTGAATGGGAGAAAATATTTGCAAGTCATGAATCTGAGAAGGGACTTGAATCTAGAATACATAAAGAACACTTATAACTCAATAATAAAAAGACAAGTAACCCAATTTAAAATTAGGCAAGGATCTTAACAGACATTTCTCCAGAGACAGCATACAAATGGCCAATAAGCACATGAATATATCCTAAACATCATTAGCCATCAGGGAAATGCAACTCAATACCCTAATGAGATACCACTTTACACTCAATAGGGTGGCTATATATAAATAAAAAAGATAATAACAAGTGTTGGAGATGTGGAGAAACTGGATCCTCATGCACTGCCATTAGGAATGTATAATGATGCAGTCACTGTTGAGAACAGCTGGCAGTTCCTCAAAAAGGTTATAAAAGAGTTACCTAGCAATTCTACTCATAGGTATCTATCTATCCAAGAAAAATGAAAACATGTTCACATAAAAACTTGTAGCAGTATTATTCATAGTAGCTAAAAGTAGAAACAACCAATGCCTACCAAATGATGAAAAGGAAAATTCATACAATGATTATTTGGCTGTCAAAAGGAATAAAGTATTGATAGATGCTACAACAAGAATAAGCCTGGAAAACATGCCAACCAAAGGAAGCCAGTCACAAAAGACCACATATTGTATGATTCCATTTAATGAAATTCTAAGCATAGACAAATCTATAGAAATGAAGCAAATGTGTGGTGGGTTGGAGAAGGTAGGAGGCTTTGGGGGGGGATGATGGCTTAAAAGGCATGGAGCTTCTTTTTGGGTGACGAAAGTGTTCTAAAATTGACTGTGGTGATGGTTTTACAACTATATGATATACTAAAAACCACTGAACTGTATACTTTAAATGGGTGAACTGTATGGTATGTTAATTATATATCTCAATAAAGCCATTATAGAACAAAATGGTCACTTACTTTTTAGTTACACTTTATTGCATTTATCATGGAATTTATAGCTACTGAGTCTTCATAAAAGCCTTGGGGTATATCCCTTCAAACAGAAAATCTCTTTCTTTAAGGGAGACAAAGATAAAACAGAAAAAGAGGAGAAATCTTCATAACTGAATGATTACCATGTCTGACATATTTTACCTACTCAGTCTTATATTTTAAACAGTACTTTTTCCTACTAATAGCAGTTTTGTCTTTGAACACTTTAAGAAACTAAAGAATGCCTATCTTAGTTCAAAATGTTCAATCAATTTTTCGTAGTTTATGTCTCGAGTTCTTTATTACAAATTTGATCAATTCCTTTAATAAATACTTATTTTGCAGAGATAATGTGAAGATTAAGATATTATAGCAAGATGGCTGGTAGTCAGTAAATTATTGTCACTATCACTATGCTATAGGAGATGGAGGATCCTAAAATGAGCAAAAGTGCAGAGTGGGGAGAATACAAAGACTATATCCTACAGAGGCACAGGTCATGTGTCAAGAAAAGGAAACCCCGGCAGATAATCACAGACCAAAGTGAGAGAACTGCCAGTAGCATCAGTAGCATCATGATCATCATCACCACTATAACTAGCCTTATTATCATAACCATCTTCACCCAACACTCTCTACCCAAAACATTTTATGCCTTTTTTTTTCCTAATTATGAAGCATTTACACATATGGAAACATACCCCAAATCAAGTAATAACACATCATTCCCCCCAGTGGTATCAAGCTTTTTAAAAAAATGTGAAATATAATACCAATCCATTTTTATTTCCTCTCCCTTATAGTAACCACTATCTTAGAATATGATGTTAATCATTACTATGCATGTTTTAACTGCAACTATAGGTATCTCTAAATAACATAGAGTAATGTTTTCCATATTTTCAAACTTTACTAAGTGACATACTGGTCTGCACCTTTCTTTGTTAGTGCAACAGTTTGCTTATTTGTTTTTTAATTCAGGCATGTTTCATGTAGCTCTAGTTCATTCAGGAAAACTGCTGGATAGCAGTTTTCCTATATTGCATGAATATCACAATATACTTGTCCATAGTCTTATCTAATGAGATTTTTAAATGTTTCTAATTTTATTATTAGCAAGCAGCAATAAACACAATTCCTTGAGCACAGGTATTAGTTTCTATGATATATTTCTAGAAAGAGAACTAGGTCAAAGAATACATACTTTCAACTTCATTAGAGGCTCCTAAGTTGATCTTTTTATACTCCAAACATCAGTAGGAGAAAGTTCCTGTTTTTCCTCATTCTCAGTAACTCTCGATATCATCATACTTTTTTAATTTTGCAAACTAAAAAACATAGAGTGGTATCCTACTGGTCTATTTTTTCTTAATAAGATTAAGTATCATTTATTGGCCTTTCAGGTAGTCTCTTGCATGAAATGCCTTTAACAGTATTGCCATTTTTCTACTGACACTATTTTTCTGATTTGTAGTAGTTCTTAAAATAGTCTGGTATCCTTTATGGATTATATGTGTTTTTAAATGCTCTCTCAAAAAAAAAAAAGAAAAAAAGAAAGGAAAAGGAAACGTGTTGCCAATAGGAAGACAATTCCTGCCTTCTCAAAGTTCTCAGCTATTACCCACACCTTTAATATCTAGGTTCCTCAAACTTTTCTGGCCACTCTCAGAAGATGAATTCCTCCATTGAGAGCCAATACACACACACACACACACACTTATAGATGAACTGAAAAACAAAGCTCTATATCAAATTTTTCTACCGAATTAACAACAAGCAAACACAAAAGGGAAGTTTCTCTCCATTCTACATAGCCAATGCCACATCTGCCTCTCATATTAATAAATCATATAGCTTTCATATGGGTCAGTATACAGAGGCATCTATTTTGATTAATAACGCTTTGTTTAAACTGTTAATTAATAACCATCATATCGCTACATCAGAATGTTTGAAACAATGAAGAATATCCGCTTTCTACTCAATGAATTGAGAAGATACAAACTCACACTAAACAAATCAATTTTTTTTAGTTGTACTAACACACAATCAGTTCTTACAGAAAAAGATGCTCTGCAGAACTGAAATGATTAGCGACAGCGAACCAATGTTCAAAAAAGTTAAGTTCATTTACAGGAGCATTATTGAAGGTCTTGCAAAATACCGACGCTGCCCTAGACGTTCTTAATCACAGAGCATGTTAGGACCTTAGATTCTTAATCCAACTCCTTCATATTCAGGTGAGGCTACTACAATCCAAAAAACAAGAAATCTGCTCAGTTCAGGTCCTCTAAAATGTATAAATTCAGGGGTCTTTCCACTGAATCACACATCTTCTTTTAGGCTCCCCAGTTCTAAAACTCTGATTCCTCTATTAATTTTACAAGATTAAGCTGATGCGTTATAGAAATGACGGCAGTAATTCCCAACACCACACTATTTTTCCTTTCCACTTCCCTACCTATCACCTACCTCCCCAGTCTCCATTACTTCTGTGCAGAAAGAAAAAAGATAATCTGACTGCCTGAATTTCTGGCCCTAAATAGGTGCGGAATCCTGAGCCCCTGATTACTGTTTTTGTGTTAAAACAGAAGTTCTTTTTTAATCCTTCTCTCCTTTATTTGGCAATACCTATCAAACGCCGACGGTGCGGAAGCGCAGCGCACGCTGCTCCTGCAAGCCCCAGGACCGCCGAAACCCGGGAGCCGGGAGCGCGGGGCAGGGGGTGTCAGGCAGCGGGGAGCTGGGGTCGCTGCGAGACTGCTTCCCGTGGAGCCGGGCAGGGGGTCCCGGTGGCGCCAGGGAACAGGCCGGGTGGCGGGGCGCGGGGGACTTACCTTTACGCAGTTCCCGCTCCCACACGGTGACGATGGGCCGCGAGTGCTTGCGGTGGTGGATGAGCCACAGGGACAAGGTCTGCACACTCTGCTGCGAGTTGCTCAACTCCGACAGCTTCTTCTCCAGCGCCGCCTCTGAAAAGGCGGACATCCCTCCAGCACCGCGTTCACGCCGTCCCACGCGGTGGGGCTGAGGGGAGGAGAGTTTCGCCGCACTCGCCGCGGCCTCGCCCACTCACCCCACCCTTCCCCACGCCCTCACCACCGCGCCACTACATCCAAGACCGGCCGCAAACCAGCAAGATGGCGTCCGGCCGGCAGTGACGTCACGGCCCACCCACGTCCCGCCCTCGGAAGGGGAGCGGCCAAGACGCCGGACCTCCGGGCGGAATAGGCGGGCCCAGACCAGCGCCCCGGGGGGTGGGCCGGGGCGTGCCACCGGGGTTTGAGCCAGAGGTTGGGCGGGGTTTCCTCCACCCAGAATCTTCCCAAGACAAGAATGATTAAAAATCTACATAGGCGCATAAATTGATACAGGCATTTTGGAAGACTATTTGGCATAATATATTATATTTTAACATACAAATTCCCTATGACCCTGTAGTTTCTCTAATTACTGTCAATGCTAGGAAAACACCAGCATGTTTGCACAGGCCGTGTGTCTGTACTAGTTAGTTATTCTGTCTGGGATATTCACAGCAGGTAAAATGCTGAATTGTAATACTCCAAATTACAGTATACATGCAGCAATTTAAAAGATGAATAAATCCAATGGATTAGGTATTTTTTAAGTTGCAGAAGGAAAAGTATAGCATATTTGTTTTATGAAAATGTATTTATATTTTATATAAACTCCTAAGTATATTAATGAATAGCAAAAGGTCAAGAAAATACAGACTAAATTACTAGTGGTGTCAGAGAGAGGATCACAATTGGAGCTTCTAAACTATATCTATATTGTTCACATTTTTTATAAGAGTATATTCATGTATCGCTTATATAATAGTTAATTTCAGAAATCTCATAATTAATCCAGCACATTTGCCATAGTACTTGTCTTAACTATGACAATTCACAAAGGAAACATACTGTCACATCCTGAATATTAATATAAGAAACTTCAAGAAAGATACATAAGAAACCACAGAAATTCCTAAATCATCTTTTGAAAAGCACTGTTCAAGAACTTAGCAACAAGTAGGCCTCAAATATGCGTATTTATCTGTTTGTTTAATTATAAGTATAGTTTATCTTTCCCGTTTCTAATGTCACTATGCCTTAAGGTTCAGATACCTCAAGAGGTGAGGCAACTCTCCCTTCTCTTCCTTTCACTCCAGTAACTATTTCTGTCTCTACATTCCTCTCTCATCCCATTGTACATTCTTTTGTTTATCCAATCTACTTAGTCTAGTTTTTAAATTAATATGAGTTTAACCTGTCTTCCAAGACCTAAATGTATCTTCAACACTATTTTGTTCCATGAACTCTGCAGCCACCAAAATTGCTACATCTCTCTCAAATAATGTCTTCACCTGAGATTCCACTCTTCCCACTCTCTTCTCTCCCTCGATTCTACCTGAACTTTAAAGACCACCTTGAATTCCAACTTTTTTTTCTTCAACCAGTCCAATGAATGTAAGAAGTTTCTTTCTGGGTCATTTACTGACTTGAATGCCTTATCTAACACTTACACTACTAGTCTCTGTTATTTATAATTTTATACATATATTCTCTCCCCAGCTAGATTTGTTCTCAGTGACTCAGCCAAAGCACCAACTCTTCTGTCTTCCTTGGTCCTCAGTTTGATTTGACTGCTCCTGCTCTGGATTCCTACAGTATTCTGTGTATGAGTGTGCCATAGCTTTTCACACCAGGCTGGTGGATCTATATTTATTGACATCATTACTTATTGCTGTGTTTTCAGACTGTTTATGCCCTTAGATAATGATGACGTATTTTTCATATTTTGTATCCTTTTAATTACACTTCTTAATTCTGTCTTCCCAAATACAAACCTCAAAGTTATAATAATGCTTTTTTCCCATAAACTATTTTTAGGTTTTCCTGGAATGGCCACCAAGTAACAAAAGGAAGTGCTCCTTCAACCTAAAAAAAAAAAAAAATTCTATCACAAGAAGAGAACTTAAATCAACATTGTTATGAATATGGATGCAAAAATCTTTAACAGAATACTAGTAAACAAAATTCAGCATCATATTAAGAGAGTTACACATCATGACTGAGATTCTTAGGAATTCTTAGGAATTCTTAGGAATTCATATCCCAAGAATGCAAGGGTGGTTCAAATACAAAAATAAATGTAACACACTATATGAATAGAATAAAGGGAAAAAAACAAATGAGCATCTCAATTGGTGGTTGAAAAAAGTATTTGACAAAATCCAGCACCCTTTCATGATTAAAAAACTCATTGAAGTAAGAATAGAAGTAATCTTTCTCAACTAATAAAGAACATGTATGGAAAAATCCACAGCTAACATTATATTCAGTGATGAAAGACTGAAAATTTTCCCCCTAAGATCAGGAGCAAGACAAGGATAAGTACTTTTGCCACTTCTATTTAACATTATACTGAAAATTCTAGCCATAGCAATTAGGTAGCATCTAATCCAGAGCAAAGCACCACTTCCTTGTAACCTTCCTCAAATCACTAAACAGAAGCCTAAATGCTCTAAAAGCTCCTTGGCTAACACCCCCTTACTGAGCCACTCCATGGTTCCCCCTGGTGTTCATTCTCCCTCATTGCAATAAGCTCCCAAACCAAAAACCCAGATGTGTTCCTGGTGGTCTTTGGCTGAAGGAGGTTGACATACTAAACATCTGGTATGAGCCAGGCGTTGTGGATACAGCAATGAATAAAACAAGAACCTCTGCTGCTTTTAGAGTTGACATATAGGTGAAGACTAAAGCATCTATATAAGTGCAATACACGGCATGTTGGGTTAAGTGCCACAGGGAAAAGTAAACAGGAAAGGGGTAGGAGTAGTGTGTGTTGAAATTTTTTAATTGATTAGCCATGGAAAGCCTTACTGAGATGACACTTTAAGATCAGAAGGAGAGGAAGCACGAACCATGCAGCTCTTTCAGAGTGTTCCAAGTAGATGAACCAGCTAACTCAAAGGCCATAGGACAGCAGTACAAAACAAGGAGAACTCGTATGGATGGCGTGAAGTGATCAGAGAGGAGAATAATCAGAGTTAGAGAATAAGACAATTTGGGAAAGGGAAAAATGGTCATATAGCACCTTGTAAAACACTGCAAAAAACTTTGGCTTTTGCTCTATGACAGAAAATTGTTGGAAAATGTGGAACAGAAAAATGACATGGTCATTTTTATATACTTTTTAGTTGGAAAAAAAAAACACCCCACTCCAATCGCTGTGTTAAGAAGAGATTGAGGAAAAGGGGACAAAAGTGGAAGCAGGGAGACAAAGTACTTACAATCAGCAAGAGATAACGGTGATTTGGACCAGGCTGGAAACACAGGAAATGAAAAGCAGGATTCTGTATATATTTGGCAAGCAGAACAAACCAGATTTACTAGTATGGGAGCAAGGGTTAAAGAAAAATAAAGAAAGATGTTAAGATATTCAGTTTTCAGCCTGAACCCAAACTGAAAGGCTGAAGTTGCCATTAACTGAGACAAAAGACACAGTGTGAAGGCAGGTTTTTGTTTTGTTTTTTTGTTTGTTTGTTTGTTTTTTGTTTTTGGCAGAGGTGGGGGAGGAGGGTGGGAGGAAGAAGAGGAATTCCTATTACATTTGCAATTATAAGTGAAGATGTTGAGTAAGCAGTTGAAGAACCTGCTTCAGAGGAGTTCTGGGCTAGAGTTAAAACATTTGGAGTTTGACTATAGACAATATTTAAAATCGTGAGATTGCTACAGCCATGCTATGCTGAACATGCCCTATCCCTTCTGATCTCGACTGCTAAGCAGGGTCAGGTCTTGTTAGTACTTGGATGGGAGACTACCTAGGAAGACCGGGTGCTGTAGGTATAAAAACAAACAAACAAACAAACAAATTAATTAATTAATTAATTAAAGAATAAAATCGTCAGACTGGATGAGATCTCCAAGCAGGGCGATACAGATTGACAGAGAATGTCTAAGACTGAACTAAGGACATTTGAATGTTTAGAGGATGGAGAAATAAGACAAGCTAAAATAGCCAAAGGAATAGCTATTGAGATAGGAGGAAACCAGTAGTGTGGAACCCTGGAACAGCAAAGAATGTATTTGAAGGAGAGTATGAACAATGATGTCAAATGCTGCTAATAGACCAAGATGAGGATGAGACTTGACAATTAGATTTAGCAATGATTTCCTTGGGCCTTTCCTGTCGAGGAGAAACATCCTGATTCTGTAATCATTTTTTTTTTTTTGTAAAATATCACTTTCTAATGCACTATGTAGTTTAGTTAACTTACCATCAGCCTGTTCTTACTAGAATGAAACTGTCAGGACTGATTTTTGTCTGTTTTGCTAATTAAGAAAATATGCATGCAATAGCATCTGGCTGTAGTAGGAGTTCAGTATTTGTGGAATAAATGGTTTTCCGATCTATCGTTCTGTTTGGTCTGACGTCTATGAACATGCTCTTTTGGCAATGTTTCTCTAAAACTATTGATTATATTCTAGCCAAGTCCTAGAATACTAGGATGGTTCTCCTTTGTTCCAAGCCTGGCATTTTATGATGCAGCCCAGCCAGCTTAGCTGGTTTGGCAGAAAATCATCCTTTTACTTCATGCCTTCCTTATCCAGAACCATGTACTTTCCTGTAAATGCAGGGGAAAACATCCACAGGTGACAGCCCTAGAGATCTCAGGATATGTCTCATCTCTAATGGTGGAATCATACATTTCAAAGGAAATGGAGACAAAGAACATCAGACATCAGATTGGGAAATCTCTTTTAAGATAGGGATGCCCAGCCTGAACTCCCACATTTTGGGGCTCTAGAGATCAATAAAAGGAGTTTAAGACTCTTCTGTACATCAATTTGTCCTAGGACTTTCATCAAATCAATAATTTTATAAAGATTTATTTTCCTTATCTGCAATATGCAACCAAAAAGGTCTATATTGCAGAGTTATCATGAGGATTGAATTATCTAGAAGCCTTAACAAATGCTATTTTCTTACTTTGTAATCCCTCGTTTGTCAAATGTTTTCAGCTATGTTATAATGGAAATTTATTTTTTTATGGTAATACTTTATAATAAAATGTTTGCTTGTATCTGGCTCATTTAACATACTGTTTTCATGATTCATCCATGTTATAGACAATTATACTTTTAAATTCAATTTTTTCATGAGATATCCTGCAATATGTAATCTTTTATATGGTGAAAAGCAATTTGAATCTTTTCCCATGACCAATTCATGTCTTTTGTGCATCCCTCCTAGTCAAGAACAGAAATACCTTTACATTTATTCAGATGTTTGTGTTCATTAGCAGTATTTTGGTTATCTTCATCTAGAGCTTGCACAGACATGTTACATAAACTGGTTCTTTAATTTGACACTTAAAAAGCCTAATAGTTGAACACAAGTGGCATTATTTCTAAATTACAGTTGTCTTCTAAATTTGTAAAATTGGAAGTTTCATTAAAATTCCACAAGGCGGCAGACTGGTTCCATTAAATCTGGTTCACCGCTCTGATTTAAATATTCTAGATATTCCCAGTATTGGCATTCTAAGCCAACCTAAGAAATCTATGAAGGTGTTTTATCCTAGACACAACTTCACAAATGATGGTTAATTTTGTAAATCAGTTCACAAACCTTACTTATCATTAAAGTAGTTGTAATTAAGAATCAGAATTTTATATTTAAACCAAACTTAAACATGGCAGTGGGAATTTAAATAGGGTGTAGTTGCTGTGAAAAATGTTACAACAGTTCCTCAAAATATTAAACATAGAATTATATAATTCACTGATTCCACTTCTGGATATATCCAAAAGAACAGAGGTAGAGACTCAGATATCTGTACACATGATCATAACAGCATTATTCACAATGGCAGAAATGTATAAGTAATCCTCCTATGTTAATGGCTGAATGGGTAACTAGAATGTGGTAGGTACATACAATGGAATATTATTCATCCTCAAAAAGGATATTCTGACACATGCTACAACATGGATGAAACTTAGTCATTATACTAAGTGAAATAAGCCAAACTTGAAAGGACAAATATTGCATGATACCACTTATATGATGTACCTAGAATACTTAGAGACAGAAAGTAGGACTGTGGTTACTAGGGATGTGGGGAGGAGGAAATGGGGAATTATTATTCAATGGGTACAGAGATGTGGTATGGGATAAGTACTAAAGATGGATGATGGTGATGGTTGTACATGTATGTGTCACCACTGAACTGCAGATTTAATAATGGTTAAATAGTAAATTTTATATTTTACCAGTTTCTTAAAAAGAAAAAAATCCTTTCTAGCTGTTGACATAGTGCTTATGGTGACAAGTATGGAACTGTGGCAATTTGCCACCTAATTTTCATTATACTTTTATAATACTTTTTATGAGAGGCTCAAGATCCACTGTTTTTGGAGTTGTAGTTTCTGGTCTGCATTAGTTCCTTCCTCTCTGCACATTTCCCCTCCCCTCTTCTGCTTTTCTTAAACCCTGATTTCATAGAATAGAAATATTGAAGAAGACAAGTTTTTGTATTTTCTGAATTTTAAAATTTTCTATTTTTAATATACTAAAATATTTTTAATCCTGAATTATTGACTTATGATTGTAAGTTTTCTCCTCTTTAATCTGTTGATATGGTACACTATAGTAAAGGGTTTTCTGGACAACCATTCTCACATTCCTAGAAACACCTTACATGGTAACATATACTATTGAATTTAATTTGCTATTTAGGATTATTATATCTACATTCATTTTTGCTTTTCATTTATACTATTTTGTGAGACTTTGTGGAGTTCTGGGGTTTTATCCAATTTTGAAGCTACAAGTTAGCCTGTTCCTAGTTTCGTGGATAATGGCAGAAGACAAATGGACTCCTGGGACACAAAGGACTGTATCACAGCATAGCTAGTAGTAGCATAAGCATTATCTGCATCAGTACTTCCTGAAGCCCAAGTCCCACAGAGGCAAAGTGAAAGGTCTCAGGTGAATGCAGCACATGTGAGTTTGTGTTGCAGTTGATCTTTGTCTCAGACCTTAATTCTTCAAAGTTGTTCACTGACAAATGGCCCGGGTAGATTGGTCACCGTCTTACATTCGTGCCATAGCTAGCAAGAACGTACAGGGAGTCTTAGGGTCCGAGGTATGTTTTATATCAAGTTTACATTAACTTCAATTAACACGACAAATGTTCTTCTAATCCCAGAAAATATTTCAGTAAATTAGGAATTTATGTATTGCTTGAGATTTTGGTAAAACTCACAGTAAACAATGCCTTTTTTTGGAGGAGGGGATAATTTTAATATGACCATTTTAACAATTGACTTTCAATTTTTCTGAGTGAACATTTATTTTTTTTAGAAATTTAATCTATAAAGTTCTCAAACACATTCTTTTATTTCTTGAATTTACTATATGTCTTCTTTTTCATTGAAGATATTTGTCTTTTCTTTTTCTATTAGTTTGCCCAATGCACTCCCCCCCACATATTTTAATCTAAATCTTTTGGTTCATTATTTAATCTAAATCTTCCTCTAATCTCCATTCTCCCCCACAGAGCTATGGGAACTAATGGCTTAAATCTTCCACATAGCCACTAATAGGTTCAAAATGGAGTAAAGAACTATCATTCTTATTCATCTTGTTTTGTGGGCTGGTCCAGGACACTTTCCATCTTCAGAATCTCTGTGAAAGGAGTAGGTACAAGTCTGTTACCCAAACTTAAGGAACATTTCCAGCTATTCCAGAGCTTCCTCATTTTGCACTGATATAACAGTGGACATAGGGTAGGTCTGTGGGGTGCCGAAGTGGATTAAGAATTCAGCCAGAGGAGATGCCTAATCTCATCCTTTTAGGCACTCCCAATCCAAGTAATTTTCGTTACCCATATCCATCCATTTTACTTGGTTTTGGGAATAAAATTCTGGTCCAATTGTCTCTCAGGAGGCCCTGGGTAGGATGTAGGGACTTGTTTTATTTTCTCTTTAGAATGTAGGGTATTAGTGCTTCTTATTGAGCTTAAAGCGCCGGTTGATTAAAAAAAAAAAAAAAAAAAGAGAGAGATAGCATAGAACAAACTGCAGACCGATATTTTTTGAAGTTCCCTTTTTGCAATAAAGAATTTGAAATTGAATAAGGCTACCCAATACAGTAATATACATGAATTGATAAGTATACTATAATCTGGATTGTACTGAAAAAAAAAATCAGACATCTCAAATTCATAGAAACAGAAAGTAGGATTATGGTTACCAAGGGGCTGTGGGAGAAGGAAATGAGTTATTTAGTAGGTACCAAATTTCAGTTCTGCAAGGTGAGATTCTGAGGTCCTTTGTACGACATATGAATATACTTAAAACTCCTGAAGTGTACACTTAAAAACGGTTAAGATGATAAAAAAATTCAAACTTTTAATAAAGCTGACATAAGGAATTTATTTTGTAGGAAAGCAACATCTAGAGAATGCCACATAGCCCTAGTATGTCTAAAGTACTATAA
This sequence comes from Macroglossus sobrinus, assembly GCA_004027375.1. NCBI lineage: Eukaryota > Metazoa > Chordata > Mammalia > Chiroptera > Pteropodidae > Macroglossus > Macroglossus sobrinus. The sequence goes on along the minus strand of PVKZ01000260.1, from coordinate 887,560 downwards.
AAATGACAATTGCTCGTACTGACAACACTGAAGCACTGAATGATACCAAAGTACTTTCTGAATCCAGAAATCAAATTATACTCAGTATTGTTTTAGCCCTATCTCAAAATTCTAATACACTGACATTCTGTAAATCAGATAACCATCCAATCACATAACTTTGAATGATATATAACTTGGCCATATTCAAGTCTTCTGACAATACATAAACTTACTCATACTCATCTGGTACATCTCCAAATATTTTAAAATTTCTTGGTCAAGTGAAATAGTGCTTGAATTCATTAAATATATTCAGACATTTCTATCATACAAAGTTAAATGTAAAACTAAATTAGTAAAAAGTGCTCACTATGGTCTTACAGGAACAATACTCTGACAAAAATGTTTATAAATGTACTTTACTAATATTGCTTTTTAAATTTAAATCTAAAATTTCCTCTTCTATTTTATAACCAGTTTTGTGACTTTTTGGAAAGAAAATTATACCTTCTTAATTCTTACATACTTTTTTTTCCTCCTTATTTCTTAGCTTAAATTCAGTAAAAGTTTTATTGGTATCTCAGGCTTCATGTGTACTCTTACTCCTAAGCGCCAACAGTTCTTCAGAGGCCTAAAATCCAGCATGGGAATTACCATATTAAATTAGTTCTACAAAAAACATTAAAGACATTTTTCCTAAAATATACAGAACATATCATGCCAAATATCTCCTTTATACAATTAACTGGTAAAACTGGTAAATTGCACATATAATTTATATTCCTAAAATAGAATAACTTACATATTAAAATGTACCTTTATGTTACCACCATAACTGACATTATAAGCATAACAAATGGCAATATTCAATACAAAAATCACAAAATCCACTAACTTTAAATGCTGCATATCATAGCGTACCAACTCTCTTCTCCCTATGACCTATTCAAACCATAGACAGCAAATTTTTAAGCTACTCTAGCATTTATACCCTAACTAGAAATTTATACGAAACACAATTTTATGTTCAAATATGGAAATAAGTAACATAATTCCAAAACCCAAAAACATTCCAGCATTCTGTAATAAGAAATATCCCCAGCGGCTACATCCATGGTCACAAGCATCATTGTGCAGCATCTCAGGTACCTTAGAGAAGAAAAAAATAGAGCAATCTTTAAGGTTTCAGAACTACAGATTAGTTTTTATAAGAATTTGAAGGACAGTATATTAGCTTTATATGTAGGCTGGATATACTGAGTCAATTCATTAAAACATGACCACATATATACTGATTCTAGCTAATAATGTCACACAGCATTTTCTAGCAGTTTAATTCACATTTTTAGCACTTTAATTCACAATGAGTATTTACAATATGCTCAACAAGTCAAATTTATATTGGTCCAGTTTGCTCCACTGTAAAATGGAAAGCTGTATTAACTTGCTTTAGTTACTACCTGTACCTTAACTGAATATAACATGTGGCTTACCTGAATTTAGATATATGGGGATTTTATGCAATATAAAATTTTAGCAACAAGATTGGTGGGCTTGTTATGTGGACTTTGATGATAGATATGACTTCTTTGTCCATTAATAAGGAACTTTTAAGCATTCTGGAGTACACACAGCATGCCAACAATATGTGGTTTGTGCTAGGTTTCGTATAACTCTATATACAATTCAAAGCATGATTACTTTGAATTGAGATTCTATTCTCAAAATGACATATCAGAAGGGAGCAGATATTTCTTTGTATCTTCGTGCACATTAGGCAGGAAAAAGATATGCTTGTGATCAACAAGCCAAAAAAATAAACTCTAAGGGACCTATATTTGATATGCTATCTTGTTGAGCATAGAATGACTTCTTATCACTACTGCTTTAATCTAAAGCATTTTTAAAAATAAGGTTTCACTGAAAATTTTCTGTTTTGTTAGCCAATAACATAATTTGATATATGAAAAACTTACCATATCAACCAGAGCAACATACATGAATAAGCCAGCAGTAAGTGCAAATATCCACATAGAAACATTTTCAGCATAATGACCAATGAAAATTCCTGTTGCCATTCCAAGATATGCCAGCATGGCTGACAAAGCATTATAAAGGACAGCCTGTTTAACAGTCATGCCAGCCTTCAGTAAAACAGCAAAGTCACCTTTAACAGAAAACAGAAAGAGGATAAAGTAATTGAAAAATTATTTTTAAGACACATACTCAAGAAACTTCCCAGATTTAAAAAATTCTCCAATTTTTTTGAGAGGAAGAAAATAACAATGAATTACCCAGGGCTAACAGTTGTAATTAATGAAAGAAGATTCTTTTGATTCCTGTGGTCTAATTCATATTGTGTGTATAAAGGTAATGATCACTGATGTCACCAGTATGCTGGTATAAGTAGATATTTAGTAGGGGAAGAAGATGACAAAGAGGGCCCAGGTACACCTTTGGCAACTCCACATAGGCAACTGTGTAATTGTACTTACAGAGTCAGATTCTGGCATAAAAGTTATGAGGAAGCTTGCTGGGACTATCATTAGCAAAGGCTAGTGACACTAGGATAATTCAGCCATTTGGAAAATACCCTTTATATGGTTCTCTTACCTAATTCATGAGGCAACTCATGACAAAAAACAGCAACAGAAGTACTCAAACCACTTGATAAACCTTCAGTAAAAGCAGCACCTGTGTAAAGATAAATCAGAAAAAGATTGGCTTCATTACTTTGTGGGTGTGTTTTTAAAAAATTTTACCAGCACACAAAATGAAAAAAAAAGAAATAAACTACATTTTGTTGTGAATAAAAAGAACTTTGCCAACTGAACCCTGTATCTTCTTTGTAAGTAATCTTAGATTACATTCAATTAGGTTTAAATTTCCCAATAGAGCACAAGGTGGTAAAACTGAGGAGATTCTACTACGCCTTGAAGTGATTAGATGATCTTACGCAAACCTGAGAAGCAATTGCTACTGCATTAAACACTTACTTAAAAACATAAACTGATTGAAAACGTTTACAAAAAAAACTCAGTAGTCAAGAGTACAACTGTTTCACTGGCCTCAGAAAATTCACTATATATTGTTTACTCTTTCATGTTAGTAAGGAGAGACTAAACTCCTCTCCTTTTAAAAGTTAACAGCTGTTTTAAGAAATAATGATGAAAAACTTCCTTAACCTGGTGAAGGAAATGGACATAAAACCCTAGGAAGCTCAGAGAATTCCAAAAATCAGGAATCCAAAGAGGCTCACACAAAGACACTTCATAATTAAAATGCCAAAGGTTAAATTCAGAGAAAGAACATTAAAAGCAGCAAGAGAAAAACAAATAATTATTTATAAGGGAATACCCATAAGACTGGTAGCTGATTTCTCAAAAGATACCATGCAGGACAGAAGGGCTTGGCAAAAAATATTCAACAGGATGAAGACCCAGGATCTACAACCAAGGAGACTTTATCCAGCAAAGTTGTCATTTAGAGTTTAAGGACAGATAAACAGCTTCCCAGACAAAAATAAGCTAGAGGAATTTTATTACCACCAAGTCAGTATTACAGGAAGTGTTGGAGGGACTTCTTTAAGAAAAAAACATGTATCAAAAACAGGAATAAAGAATGGTAACAACTACATTCCTGTCAATAAGTACCTTAAATGGAAAAAAATTAAGTGCTTCAACCAAAGATACAGTGGCTGAAATGATGAGAAAACAAGACCCCTACCTATGAAAAGAAAGGGGATGGAAAAAGATATTACTTCGATGGACCTAGAAATTATTTAAATCAGACAGAGAAAGATAAACATTGTATGATTTCACTTATATGCAGAATCTAAGGAATAAAAAGAACTAATCAAAAACAGACTCACAAGTATAGTGGACAATTTGGTGACGGACAGAGAGGGGAGGGGGATTCAGGAGGCTAGGAGAATGTGGTGAAGGGTTAAAGAAGTACAAATTAGTAGCTGATGGATGGTCACAGGGATGAGGAGCACAGCATAGGGGATACAGTTAGCATTAATACACTGGCTAGGTGGAGGGTCAGGGGAGAGAGGGACCAACGGGGGGGGATCATTTTACAAACTATTTAGATGTCTAACCAATATACTATATACTTGAAACTAATTAAAAATACCTCTATAGTTCTTTAGACAGAGATTAGTAACTGAACTTATCAGATATACATAGTCCTTTACACCATGAAAGAAAAGGTGGTAGAAAAGATTTTTACCTTAATACTGTTTATATTTCAGATAAGCGAACTTAAATGTATAGGAGAAAAAAGAACTCACACATGCTCCAAACACATTAGAGGCTGACCTTAAGACCCTGCCAACTAAATAAACTTTAGTAGTCACAACTTAGGTAATAGGCTGGGTTTAGCTCCTAGCACTTATCTAACAACAGTTACCAAGTATTTCATTGTCAAAGTCGCCAAAAAATAACATTTTGACAATTTTAGAAGTTAATAGCCTTTTCAAAACCAACCTATCCTTTGTTTAAATTGAACTAGTAGTTTGATGTGACATTTTCAGACTCAATCAATAAGGGGAAAATATGTTGATGCATACCAATTGCTAGGCCATCGCTGAAATTGTGTAGGCCGTCACCCATTATCACCATCCACGCCAATGTGGCAATGCCGGCATCTTTTAGCTCCTCCCGAGAGTAGCGCTGACTGTGACTATGGGGGTGATGGTTTTGGTGGTGATGGTGATGGAGAATATGATGGTAGTCATGATGATGGTGAATGAGATCGTCTGACTGGCCAAGTGTATCATGGAAATGAGAATGGCATTTATTCTTGCACCCTCTGGGTACATATTCATTATAGACTTCTTGTGGATGAGCGTGAGCTATCATGACCTCTTCTTCTTCCAAGATTGCTGGCTGTTGAGAATCAAAGTGGGAGGGCTCTTGTGAGTCTGCTCGTAAATAACCTTCCGATCCTAGGTATAAACAAAAAAGGACATTGGAACAAATTCAGAAAGCTTTGTTAATGTGCTTAAAAACATTTCAAACATTCTCACTTACAAAAAGATCTTAAAGCATGGCAACTCTTTCACATATACCTGTAGAACCATCAGAATATTGTTGATGAAAAACATCAATAGGTTTTAACGAATTTTAAATATTGAATGGTCTCACATAGTAAGAACGGCTTTTAAGCATTAACCTTCAATAACTACCTTCCAAAACCTTTAATTTCTTCGGCCTCTCTACATTTTTAAAGATGATATTTTTCTTGATTATAAAAGCACAAACTTTTTTAGAAAAATATTTAAGAAACATATTGAAATTGGAAATAAAAACCACGCATAATCCTCTTGTCTGACTTCCTTTTTGAGGGCAAAATTCAACGAAAAACAGAAGAATCTGAAATACCCTCATTACCAAGAATAATTTATTATCTATTTGTACAAAGAAAAGTAAATTGCAACAATAAGGTTTTGTTTTTCTGTTTTGTACACTGGTATCACTTTTCCCAGAAGCTTTTCTGACACTGGTCCAATTCTAGAGCAGCTATTTCTTCTCATCATTATATATTCACTGGAGCCCATTAAAAAGGTTGAAGAGAACAGATGCAGGAAGACGAATAAGGACATTTTACTTGCTCTTTAGAAAATAACAGTATGCTGGGAAACAAAGGTGGACAGGAAACCTTACAAATAAGCGGTAGCAACAATGAAGTTTTTCTCCCTCAGTGTATCAGTATTAATTTCCTGATTTTGATAATTCCTGATTTTGATAACTGAACTGTAGTTATACAAGAAAATGTCCTTTTTCTTAGGAAACATACACTTAAGTATTTAGGGGTAAAGAAGCATCATGTCTGCAATTTTTTTTCAAATGGTTTAGAAAAAAAATGTGCATAGGTGTCCAGAGGGGGAGTAGGGTGGGAAGGAGAATGATAAATGCAGGTAGGATAACTGGAGAATACAGGAAAAGGACACAGAATCTGAATTTACCTCAAATTAAAAAATTATAGGAAAAAAGATGTAAATACACATAGAAACAAACAACTCAGCGGCAATTTAAAATAAAGTATGAGATTAAAAAACAGAAAAGGACATAGGCCCATCTTTTCCAGATAGTCCAAACTCTGCAGAATGCAGAATAAAGAACTCCCTCCAGCCCTCAGATTCTCAAGGACTTACGATCATCTGCGTCTACTTTCTCTTCATTTGTTGCAAGTTGAGATTCATACTTGGACAACTGCTTCTTAATCTCCACATCATCATCATTTTCAGGTTTTTTCTGATTCTAAAATAGCAAGAAAAAGCAATATTTTAAGAGTTGATTTGTTTATGTGTATAGCTTTAAATAAGCAAAAGATACAGAAAGACAGCACAGTAACAGACCTCTATTGGAAAAAAGCCACCTACGAGTAGGGCCTGTACTTAACTTGCACAGGACCTAGTAGTGTCTCCTGGGCATAGCAACTATTCAGAAAGGTAAAGAATCAATGCCTCAGGAATACAAAATGTAAAAAAGTCACACTCATCTTTCTGAATGTCCCCTAGGTCATTCCCTTGGGAGTTTAGAAATACACAATCTCAGGCCACACCCAGACCTAATATATAAAAATGGGGATTTTAACTAGATCACCAAGTGACTAAAACACACATTAAAATTGAGCTCTGCCTCAAGTTGTCAATTTAGAACCAGCTACAGGCATTTTCTTCAGGCATTTAGTGACCTGCTAACCAACTGTTTTGTTTTCTCCATCTTTCTTCTGGACACTGAAATCCTGGACTTCCACACTTTTTATATCCTAAAACTACACTGTGACAATGATATGTATTTGTTATTAAAAGTAAAATACTTTTCCTGTAATAAAACACCATTAACAAATAAAAAGTTTATCTGATTTAAGTAAGCCCTGTCCATTGTTTTTAAGCATCTAGGTTAACACACCTTTGAAATGATTTTTTTAGACCCCAGGGATGGGAACCCAACTGGAAACTCCCTCAAGAGAGCACATCATCTTGTTAACTATCTGGTAATGCAATCATAGAGATTTTCCTGCTCACTTTCTCACATAATATTTCTTATCGTCCCTCCTTAATTCCAAATGAAAAAACAGAAAACCGTAAACTGTCATTCTGGGAAGCATTTTTCTTAGTCTGTTGAGATTCAGCTTCTGGGCATGTCCTGTTTGGCTCAAATAAATTCTAATGAGTGCTTATAAAAATTTCCTATAGCTTTGGATATTCTTATGTCGACAGGTTACAAAAAGTTTTAAAGGCAAATGCATAAATCTTTAATCTATCCTTAACACGATGCCTCAGAGAAAGTACTTGAATATTTGTGAATATAAATGAATTCTGTATACCTTAAATCATTTTAGTTGATGCTTTACTTCTTGTTGGACAACAACTCTAGAACTTAGATTTTAATAAATTGTTTCATTATGTAAGTATTAGGGCTTATAATGTTCTCTATGCTAAGTGCCGGCAATACAGTGTAACACGAAAGAGGGGCCACATACTAAAACCTGACAAGCTCAGGGGAGGCCCACATGGTGGACCTTACAAACTGGGGCTGAAAGTAACCACATAGGATAGTCTAAACATAAAAATTCCTAACTAAAAGCAGGTCATGGCAGTAGTCCCATCCTAGGTCTGTAGCTTCCTTGACAAAAGATCTATCTTTATTGTAAGTGAACCTGTTAAGTCTTTTTGCATTTATTGTTTTTTGCATCTAAGATAACATACCTTTGAAATGTCAGAGTAATCTCCTTTTCCAGACCCTCAGGGCACCCCCACTGCACCAGAGCAAGAGACCACAGAACCTCTCCTCTCCCTCACTGTTACTGTCTGAATACCATCTGTGTGTGCTATAAATGTTAATTATTAACTACCCTGGACTCACCAATGTAAAAGAAATATGTGTCTCTCCGTTTTACTTTATATCCAATCCCAGAGATTTCTCCCTTTTGATTTTTCCTGCCCACTTAATTTACCCCAGTAGATTTCACGTAACCTTCCCTACTCTGCTCCTTTGATTCTAATGTGTAAAATAAGCTGCAAACTGACATTCTCCAGGGCACTTTCTCAATTCATTGAGATTTTGCTTCCTGGCAAATGTTGTCAGTTTGGCTCAAATTCATAAAAATTCTCTACAGATTTGGATATTTATGTCTACAAAAGGGTCTCTGTTCTCATAGAATTTATCACTTACCAACAAGAGGGAGGCTTTATACAGGTAATGATTAAACAATTTTTTGATTGCAATTTTCAATACATTTACAAAGAAAAAACACAAGAGTGTTATGAGAGTGTATAACAGTAAGAACTAACTAAACCCCAGGACAGGCTTTCTTGAGAAAGTAATATTTATACCAAAAATAAAGATGAGCAGGGGTTTTCCAGGGAAGAGCAGGGTAGGCAGTATTCCAGGCAGAAAGAACAGCATGTAAGAATGGGAGGGTCCATTTCAAATGAAGATCATATACTCTGGACAAGCTCTGTTAACAGTCCAGTTACAGTGCTACTTTAAATAAATATCTGGTGTATAGTAAATACTCAGTATACTTTTTCTTACCTTCTTCTTCTTGTCTTTAAATTGCTTTATCAATGTGAGTACATGTTCAACAAGAAACATGAAATACAAGCCTCCCAGAGCTGTCAGACCCTTCCATGTGGAATCAAAATAGGTACTTTCTTCTATGTTTTGAGAAGATAGATGACTGAATAGTGGCCCTCTCTTCATTTCCACAGCTAGTTTTTCATGGCTGTGACTATGGTGGTGACTTGCATGAGACTAAAAGCAAAACAACATGTATTTCATAAATTCATTAGTTTCACACGTCAGAAAAATTGCCTAAAAATAGGGTCAAATTTGAAATCATTCAGAATTAGGCAATTAATGGGATACTTCAGAATAAAGATAAGTGTAGGATATTAAAAATAAAATGACTAACAGGCAGCTAGCTATCGAGAGCTTAACATATACAATTTTCTATGGCATTTAATATAGTGGATTTGTTCAGTGTAATGACAGATATATTCTCCAATGACTCTCTTAACAGGCAGTGGGTGTTTTCAATGTTTGACAAGTTATCATGGCCACAAATAATAGGGAACTGCCAGGTGAACAGTGTTTACTGCTTATACTCTCAGCTGTAAAGCTCATAGCAGTATCATCAGTGTGCTTACAAAAAGCTCAGTCTGTGTAAATGGCCCTTAGTGGGTACATGAGATCTAGGTGCATTGCCCCAGTAGCCTACGGCTGAGTGCTGTAGGAACTGTTACTGCATGTTAGGAAATCGGGTGTGAAACATAACAGAGGTGAGATAGGGAGGGAGTCATAAGCACATGCTACTTTGTGCAGCAGGGATTCCTGAACATCTGCCTTCTGATGGTCAGGGAGTTTATCACAACAAAATAGTTTTCATTCTCTACTAAATGAAACATGATGAGATAGGTAGTACTCTAGGAATAATTCCCCCACGCCTCACTTACCTGCAAACCTCTAAAGGAAATTTATAAAATGGAACTCAAATATTTTCTCCCTCTGTGCCTATCCCAAATCCTTAATGAAAAAGTAAGTTCGTGTTATCAAACTTGCTTTAAGAATTCAGTTATATTACATGGTATAAATCTGTAAATACACACATAAATTCAACACCGAAGAAAAACTCTTCAGTTTCTTGGGTACAGAGTCACATTTTTTATTTCTGTGGCAATTACACTAACATGTAACCAGGTGATTCACATTACTGCAGTCTGTCACAGTGCTAATATGAGTAGAATCAGTCTCTTTTTATTAACTGGGTTCCAAAAAGTTAAATTAGTCTGTATTTAGTAAATTCTCTTTAAAAAGAAAAGCAAAAAGTGAAATGTACTAACAACTAGCATAAAAAAGCAGCTTTTGGTTACCAAATATATTTTAAAATCAACTCCTCTAAACCAAATTTCTAACCTTTTACACATATCAATACAAAGAATTCTGGTACCAACCAAAATGTTGAATAAAACACACTAATAGGACAAATTATCATACTTACATGTGGAAGAAGGTGCAAAAATGCATCACCACTCAATGTCCCAACAGCCAATGCCACAAGGAAACTCAGAAGAAACTTGAAAAACACCCGGTTCATGAGAGGCACTAAGATAACACCCAGCAAAGACAGGAAACTGATGATGGAAATGGCTATAAAGCCACCAACCCAGGCTGGCAAACAAAACAGAGCAAAGGAAAAAGCATACAATTGATAAACTTTAGAAAAGACACTTTGGAGTAGCATAAAGCTACTTGTAAAAAGTAGAGAAGTTAAAGAAATACGAACTCAGTGGACTGGGATGGTGGTAATAGAGCAATAACTAAGAAATGAGTTCAAATAAATAATCTGAACTGTCCATATAAAAAGCATTAGCCTAATGAAAAATTCTTCAGCTGGAGTACAAAGATGGGTAAAAATGGTAAAACAGGATGAACTCTAGCTCATTTAGGAACTGAGTCTTCAGACTCCCATAACACCTAAATTATGAAAGAGGGAAGAGTTAAAAAAAAAAAAAAAGGTAAAAAAAGAAACTGGAGATTAATAATTTCCTCAGTAAACAATTATTTCCTTATTACATTTTGAGCACGGAAACTACACTATAGCAGAGCTTATTCTAATTTCATTTATGAATAAGAACAGACCAGAATTAGGCTTCTAAACAGTAGAGATTAACTTTGACCCTTCCTCCCAAATGGTGCGACAATGTATAAAAAGTCCAAATTGCAGATGACTCTGATACTTTCTGTGGGATGACCTCAGACAAGTTACAATCTATATTTTCTTTTCCTTTTTTTTTTTTTTTTTTTAAGGGTGAGGACTAATATGCTTGCTTTTCCTACATTTAAGGCAGGGAACAATTAAGATAGTATATTTGAAATTATGCTGAAAAATAGGTTGATGTAAGTATAAGAAAAACTACAACATATGTATCTATTGGAAATTGTTTTTACATAAAAAATGCAATTCTACCTATTTGTAAAGAATAGGTCTTTGGAGGGATTTCAGCTTTCTTCTCACTCGTTGTATGAAGTAGACACGATCTAGCATCAATTTGATTGATGATGGCTGGGCAGAGATAGTTGAACTCCGTTGCATTCAGTGGAACCTGGATGCCCATGCCGTGAGATGTAAGTAGCTTTGATGCATTGAAACACTGAAGAAAACAAAGCAGTGAAAATCACCAAAAGGCATTCCCATTAGAGAACCCCAAAAAAGTTGTTCGATGATCTAACACCCTTTCCTTATTGAAGTTTGATTATTTTTTTAAGGGTTAACACTAATTAAAGTCAACTTTTGTTTTGAGTACTTAGGAACTTGCCTCAACCTGTGGAGAGTTACTATGTCACAATCGTGGTATTCCACCTCTCTGCCTATTTCTTCTTGGTAGAAAAGGTCAAATCACTAGTCAACTATGGAGAAAGCCTTAAATGGAATAAGCTTGAGGGTAAAAAAACATTCACAAGCCTGTTAACTCATTCTATAAACTTATTAAGGAAATGAGCTTTAATTTCGAGATGGGATTCATTAGAGATTAAGAAATATGTTGTTTTAGTACTAATGCTACCCGACCTGGCCTAAACAAGCCCAAGACATGTCACTCTTCCAGCAAAGACCATAGTTGCAAAACTTAGCTCAGTTCTGTCTACATACTTGGCAAAACAAATCTCTATGAGATAATATTAAATTGTGCACATTACTCTCAAGCAGGGCAAGGCTGGTAATAAAACAAACCTGTACCGGCAGGCAGCTGTTTCAACAATTTAATTATATGACAAGTTTAGTTTGAACAGAACCTCATCTGATTATTATAAGCTGCCCCATTCCCCCCAAATTGGCAGTAGCACCTGTTTCTCATCTTCTATCAAGTTATTTTAATCTTCCATAATTCTTTGTGAATATTATTCAGAACAAACTTTATCACTATAGTTGCTATGGGAATAACCTTCATTAGGATTATCCCAGAATCAGTACAGTCATATGATGGTATGAATGAAATACTTAAGTTTTGCTTATTAGCATATACCAGCTAATTCCTTGTTCTTGACACTCTTAGCCAAGGCAAACTGTGTACAGTCTGTAAGTCCAGTCTCGAAAAAACATATGAACTCAGAACTTCAGTGGGACACTTTGGGCCAAGGGCCTTGTGGGAGAAAGTAGAAATTCTCTTTTCAATAACTTCACCATTTTGTTTTTAAACTCCTTATACTTATAGATACAATGGCAATGACAGGACAAACAAGTAGGCGTATTGATTAGTAAAAGAATAGGACTCATCTTACCTCCTGAGTATTTTCATTAGTGTTTCTAGAATACATAAAGTCCTTTCTGGGCTCAGTCATAGATTCATTTGTTTTTCTCCTAAACAGCCGGCTCAATGGGCTCTTTTCGGTGATACTGGGTGGAGTGGCACTGCTCACATCTTTGGGTAGTTTTCCAGGTTTTAGAGTTTCTATGGTCTCTAGAAAATGAGTTTCTTCAGAAACAGCATTATATGCAGTTGAAGTCACTTCACTAGCACCAACATTATCCTTGATTAAAGCATTCCTTCTACCATTGGCATGTTCTGATCGGCGAGATCCCTTCCCCTGACTGTTTCTAGGATCTTTACCTGAACTATCAGAGTCATGATCTGGGCAAAGAGCTTTCCGATTATTTTTACTGGAAGCAGCATGATTATGGTGAGAGTGATGATCATGGTCAGGGTGATGATCATGGTCGGAGTGATGATCATGGTCGGAGTGATGGTCATGATCAGAGTGATGCTCGTGGTCATGGTGTATATGGATTCTTTTAATTTTATCTATGCCTATACTCTGAAGCAACTTTCTGAACCCTTCAACTGATAAGGAATTATTTTCTCCATAGCGATGGAAAAGTTGCTGTAGATGATGTCGCTGTGTGGTAACTGCCAAATCAACATTAATGCCAGATTCCCAGTTTGGAATAATTTTCTCAGTGGTCTGAGGGAAAGCAGTTGCTGGTTCTAGTTCACGAAGGGGATTTGTAACTGACAGGGTGAAGGTCAGGATCAAGATTACAGACAAACTCCTTGCCATTGCACCTTCCTAGAAAAGATAGAAAAAAAATTGTTGCTTTCACTTCTAGAACAATTGGAATGAAGAAATCTCATGCTGAAAATTGGTGTCTGATCAAATAACCAAGGTTTATACAGCATTATTTAGTGTGGCCAGTGTACTGCGAGGTACTATGAAACTACAGTATAGAGATCTAGAGTCTAAGCCTCTACTCAGCTAAAACATGTGAAACTGGATAGCAGTTGAGGACTAAAAGACTGTAATCAGCACTGTAAAAGCAACAGTAATTCAGAGACTGAAGAGATCCATGTGGCCACAGCCATATTGGCAACTTATTGTGTTGAGAACAATGATTCAAGACAAAACCCGATTACCTCTACCACCATCCTCTCATTTCATAAAACAATATTTTAACACCAAAACGAGTAGAAATGGCAATCAGAATAATTCTCATTTAAAATTTTCTAAAAACTACATACTAATCAATTTAAGGCTTCTTTCCTCCAATACCATTCCTCAAACTCACGTAATTTTGCCCATTTCTTGTGTATGCTTCAGGTTATTTTCTATGCATACTCAAGTATATGTGTACTTTATTTTTATTTTTTAACACCTACAGCACCTGGTATTCCTAGGTGGTCTCCCATCCAAGTACTAACCAGGCCAGACCCTGCTTGGTTTCCAAGATCAGATGAGATGGGGCACATTGAGGGTGGCCTGGCCGTAGACTTAGATGTGTACTTTAACCACACAAATGGAATCTTTTTTCACCACTCACAAATGACAACTTTCCATGTCAGTACATATAAATTGATCTCATTCTTTTGAATGACTGCATAATAAAAGTTCCTTAAGTAAATTAAACTTCATAAAAAATTATATCGCTCTTATGTTCATGCTATAAACCAGTGAAAATTTTACCACTCAGACACAGACAATGGTGTTTGGAACCAAAGGACTATGTTCCAAAGGGGAGTTAAGCCAGCACCTATGATAGATATCATAACCAAACTCATTTACCCCCAGAGAAAGATGCAGAGGTGGGGTTTTGGAGCTAGAGAACAAGAGCATGGGGAAACTTAGCTCTATCACTTTCAGTTCTCCCTTGCTCCGAGAAAAGCTGGTAACCTCTATTTTACAGGGTGACTGAGGAAACCACATGAACGATGTATGTGGAAGTGCTCCAAACAATGTCAGCAGTGTTGTACACTGCTGCTTATCATACTGGAAACACTGTAAGTACCATACAGCTAGACTCCTAAAGAAAAATCCTGGGGCCTTACGTTTTAATTTGAAAAGAGAACCATTAAAAAAAATCATTTGGAAGAGAGAGGCAGGAGCGGGTGGGTGGGGACAAGCACAGGCGGAAGGCTCAGCGGCAGCTCCGTCCGTGCCTTTTCTTCAGGAAGGATGCTTAAGGCGGTCGCCGACCCGCGGGCGGATCTCCATCCCTGCAAGTCCGCGTGTGTTGGCGAAAAAAGAAAGCCGAAAAAAAGGGCCTGGAGACAAGGGCGAGTGCACAACTGCTTCTAAGGGTTTTTTATTTTTAAACACAACCCTACCTTCTTTGAATAGGAGATGAATACAGACAGTTTTATCAGAAAGTCCTGAGTTGGACCCCAAAGTCCAACTGTGCACCCCAAACTGAGAAGTAAGGCCGCACTGTCCGCGGGGCTTACCTCTCCGCAGCCCCCTCCCGGACCAGCGGGACTCACCTCTCCGCGGCCTTCGCAGTCCCACAGCCCGACCCCGCGTGCTAGTTCAGTTCCACTCGGGCAGTCCGGAGGGCTCGGAACCGGCCTGTGCTTCTGTCTCTACAAGCCTCTACAGAGCACGAAGAAGCGGTGGTCTCATCCGCGCGGCTGCCTCTAGCACCGGGGTAACGCCACGCAGCCACCGGGAAGCCGCACCCCACGCGCCTTCGCCTCCCGGGAGCAGGACAATTACTAATTACCGCCGCGCGCAGCGCGCTGCCTGGAACCACCGCCTCCGCCGGCCCCGACTGTCGGGCATGCGCAGTGTGGCTCGGAAACTCGTCCCGGGCCGGTGGATCCGCGTGTCCGCCTGTTCCCGGGCACCTCGGGGCTCGCAGGGCTGGGGGTGGGGAGGGGCAAAGGCGCGGTCCAAGCGGACAGAGAGCGCGGAGACCAGTCGGGGACTTTCTCAGAAGCCCTTCGCGCCCCTGCGCCCCTCTGAGGTCCGAGACTCGCTTGCCAAGGCCCCCTTTGGGCCAGCGCCGTTCGCTGCTGGGAGCTCTGGCGTGAGGGGCAGCAGAACGTTCCTGACACCGCCCGGGCACTCGAGCCGCTAGTCTTTCTGGAAGGTCTTAAGGTACCCCTGGGACGGGGGCCGCGTTTGTGCGCAGGGATACCGCCCAAGCAACAAGAAGTGGCGGTGGCGGCCGGGCACTGAAGGCAATTCCGACCAGGGTGGGGGGCGGGGCCGGCGGGATCAGGGCCGCCTCCGCCACGCCCCCGGCTGCCTCCGAAACGCGGTGCGGATAACGCCAGCGCGAGAGGGGGCCTTGTGAGTAGTTCCGCTCAGAGGGCGGAAGTGTGGGTTCTGGTCTCCGCAGCTGACCACCTAGCAACATGGTGGCACCAGTGTTGGAGACCTCTCACGTGTTTTGCTGTCCGAACCGGGTGCGGGGAGCCCTGAGTTGGAGTTCCGGGCCCAGAGGACTTCTGGCTTTTGGCACGTCCTGTTCCGTGGTGCTCTATGACCCTCGGGTAAGAGAGGTGGCCGGACGCCTGACCCCGTGTGCTTCTGGGACTGAATCAGCTGGGTGCACTAGGGGCCGACTGTAGACGCTGCATAAGAGCGAGGAGATTGGGTGTGAGGTCGGGTCGGCTTCGGAAAAAATGTCTCTCTTGGCGAGGACTCTAGCGGTGGGCGCGCCAGACTCGCTTCTCGCCTGGGGTCACCATGTCCTACCCGTGACCTGTTAGCCGCACGTAGAAATTCTAATGATGACAACCTTTTCTGAAGCCTTCTGTGGGAACTGTAGTGCTGTTAAAGAATTAGTTTGCGTTTTAAAAGATTTGCAATTTAGGCGTGGATTCAGTCCATTATCACAGATGCTATCTCATGTCTATAATTCTTGCAGTGTTACTTTATAAACTTTCATTATATTGAGTTTAAAAAATATATCACTTGTATTTTAGCTTTGGGATTTTAAAGAACGTGCCATTGGGGTAAACTAACTACGAGGCAGGACTTAACCCATTTCCTGATCTTCACCCAATCAGTTGATTGTTTACTGGGCCCTTTCCCTACCAAACTTCCCAGATGACTAGTTTTTGCATGCTCTCCAAAGCTTGTTTTGACCCCATTCCCACTGGCTATTTTGGATCATACAGTTAGTGTTGCTTAAAAAGAACTTCAATATAAAAAGTAAAGTGCTGGGAATTAAAATGTGGGAGATAGCTGTATGTATTTCTGTTGTACTGCTTTAATTTGATTTAAAATTGTATTCTCTTACCCTTTGCAGATTCAAATTTATATAGTAAATAGTTGTATTTACTTTCCGTATTTTGAGCTTGCTTGCTTTTTTCTACTTTTTGTTTCTTGTTATTGCTATGCACCCTGAACTGGCAAGAGAAAGCACATAAGACCAGAGGTAAACTTTACAGTGACTCTCAAACAAGAAACTGACTCAGCTGTAGAAGCCTGTTTTCCTGCAGCCACTTAATGGATTTGCGCCCATGCCTTACATCACATTTTAATTTTCTGAAAACCTGATGGCCAAGTTAGAGGATTTTAACATATCAAAAAGTTTATATATTGAGTCTAAAAATATTGTGTTAAATATTTGCTGGTTTGGCATTGAATTGAATGTAGGAATAAGACCATGTCAGATGCCAAAATAAAGTTTTGGGGATTCATTTAGCAATTTTTTGAGGACCTTCTATGGACCATCCCTGGACTGGGTGGTAGTAACACAAAGATAATGGATAATAACTCCTGCTTGTTAGGGCATTCTCAATCTAGTGAGTGAGAAAATGAAATACTGTAAATTGTTTTCTAGCCTCAAATAACCCATCTGTGAAAAGTACTCATTTATGCACATTTACCTTTTATACCTTTTTCTCAGCCATGAGAATTCTAGTTAGCATTTAAGTGAATGTGAAGCCAGTGCAGTTGGCAATAAAGAAGCCATAGAGAGGACGACACTGTTGTCACAGAGTTAATGTCTTCATCAGTGGATAAAGAGAGCCGAAGAATTGAGTGATGTTGGTGAAAGTAGCAGTCTGAGGACCAGCTGAGAACCTGGGCTTAAGCCCTAATGGGATCTGATGTCTGAGGACCTTAGTAGTTATGGCCTGGTGACCTTATGTCATTAAGGCTCAGAACCCAACACCTGATTAGCCATGACATGCAAAGTAAGCTATGAATTTGTATCCATTATTATGAATCCCTCTATTGAAGGTGTTTTTTTTTTTTTTTTTTTTTTTATGGTAGATGTAGGTTCTGAGACCTGTGGGAACCTGTGGAAGAGGTTCCTTGTCTGGCCTGGGTGTCAAGATAGGCTCCCCAATGAGAAGGAGAGGGGTTAGGGGTGGTGATCAGGGTTTAGGGAAATGAAAGACCTGAGAGCTCCGTGTGATGAGAGCACAGGAGCCTGGGAATGTGGAGTGGAGGAAAAAGAATGAATTAGAGTGAACTGTTAGTTTAAGCCACTGTTACAAGTTTATAAATTAAGGAAGTTGATTCTGTTTGAAGTGATCCAGGACTTTATTAGCATCATAAACACTGAAATCTGATTTTTTTATTATTTTAGTAAATTCTCTGAAGAATAGATTCTAATTTACTAACTGGTGTTTTCTTCATTAAAGAAAAGAGTTGTTATTACCAACCTGAATGGTCACACTGCTCGAGTCAATTGCATACAGTGGAT